>WHYT01015499.1:0-15823 GCA_009806455.1 Tetrax tetrax | reverse complement strand
GCGTGGGGCGGGCTCCTCCCGCGGGGCACGGTGCGCTCCCCATCCGCGGAGGCTTTTCCCGTTATGTGGGATGTGCTCTCCGTCATCCCCACGGATGCACCTAAACAGCGGGATGCGAAGGCCGGGGAGCTCTCTGCCCCGGGCGCCGTGACAGCCCGGGCTGGTGCCGCTGCGCGGCCGGGAAGCGGAACGCCTGGCGCATCCCGGGACCCCGGTTTCCAGGCCGGGAGCGACACGGCGGGAAAGGCCGGGCCCCGCGGCGGGGAGCCCCCTCTCGGCCCCCTCGGCCTGCGGTTTTAGCGCCCCGCGGGCGAGTCGGGTGCCCGCGGGCAGCGTTTCCCCGTGGAAGCCCGGGGGTCGGGGTCGGGGGGAGAGCGGCAGCTTCTGTTGTGGCGCCCTTTCCTTTCAGGGCCGTAAGCGTTTCCAGATGGGGATTTAGACACCAGACGTAACAATATTTCCATATTTGGTATAGCAGTAGCCTGCATTTTTCACATTTTTCTGCTCTGTTATCCAACCACAAAGCATTCTTGACAGCTTCAGATGTTGTTAAATATAGCCTTAACTTCTGTTCCCAGGGCAGGAAATTCTTTGGAATTCCTGTTTTTCACGCAATCCGTCTATCATGATTTAGGAGGATTGCGCTGGAGGAGCCAACTGGCGCTGGACGCCGCTTTGCTCCTTTATTGAAAAAAGCCCAGCAGTGGAGTCCGCTACCCGACGGCGCTACAATGAGTCCCCATTCCAGGGATTTTTCTTTGCAAATGAGATTATTGTTCCTAACACAAGTTTGGGACTGGTTTGTGGGGGTTTTGGGGTTTTGGTTTTGCTTTTTGGGGTTTTTTTTTGTTTGTTTTTTTGGGGTTGGTTTTTTTTTTTGCGGTCGCCTTCAAGGTTGGAAGGCAGAGGAGCAGATTGAGAGGAGAGCCGAAACTTTGCCAAAAGCCCCTCCAAACCCCATGAAAAGCAGAGGCGGGGGGGGTGACACCGGAGAGGGAGGGGATGCGAAGAGAAGGGGGTTGTCATGGCCTTGGCCGCCCTGCGCGGCCGCGCAGTGGGTGTCTATGCGCGCCGCTCGCGCGGGTGGGCGGTGGGGAGCAGGCGGCAGCAGCCCCCCCAACCCTGCGCGGAGGAGCGGAGCCCGGAGGTCTCGCCGCCTGCCCGGGGCCGCGGACCGTTTGACGGGGACGGAGCGGGGACCGCGCACCGGGCTCCGGTAAGTGCAGCCGCCGGCGCCTGTTTGCCGGGGGAGCGTTCTGCGCTCGGCAGCGGCGGGGGCCTTGGTGGGCCTTGCCGGAGCCGCGGGAGGGGGGAGTGATGGTGTTTCGGGAGCGCTGCTCGGGGCCGGGGGATGCTGTCTGTCCGGGGCGCGCACCACCGGGATGCCGCCGGCTCGCACCGTGCCGCTTGGCTTCCCCGACGTGCGCTGTCCTCGGAGCGGGGCCGGTGCAGGCAGCGCGTTTTCTGCCGCCCCGGTCCCGCTCAGCAGCACGGGGGCGTGCGGGGGCGGCACCAGCCCCCCGCGGCGGGACGGGACGGATGCCGTGACGGGGGCAGCGCCGTGGGTGTCCCCGTCGGAGGGGTCACCGGGGCCGCTGCCGGCCCGGGCTGCGGAGCGCGGCCCCCTGCTCCTGCGGGGCTGTTCCGCGGGGGCGGCCGTGTGGGCAAGGGGCTGCCATCCCTCCTCCCGGCGGTGGCCAGGCCCGTGCCCGGGCTTGATGGAGGGTCCCCGTTGTGGTTTTTTTTTTCCCCCCTCAATTTATTCCCACCATTTATTCTCTTTGTGTTTTTTTTTTTTCTTCTCATTCAAGAAAATTAGAGCCACGTTTTATTTTATGGTGATTCTGTGGTTCAGGAAAGGTGATGGGATGAAAGCTTGCAGCCCCTCTTTGCCCAGAACTTGCTCTTCGTCACTTGTATGCCTCAAAATTTGACCAGAAAGGACAGTAGCTGAAAGGGAAGTTCAGTCTTTAGTTACATGCAGCTATCTCCCGAGGCTGCCAGTATTATACCACTTAGTGCCATTTCTGGTGACAGGAGTTATTTTATGTGTCCATTAAGAACTGGACAGGGACCACCAGCGAACTTATGTGGTTGCCAGTAATGGTAGTAACGACTTTCCATCCATCCCTACTGATTTGGCTGAGCCCCAGCTGGCGACGAGGAGGAGCGAGGCTCGGTCCTGTTTCCAGACTCCAGGCTATCCAGTACGCCGGGCTTCCCTTGGTTTTGTAGGTGTATGGTTTTTTTTCTGTGGTGCTTTAGCTTTAAAACCCTAGGCAGTGGCTTTTAGATGGAGAGTCTGACTGGTACTTTTTTTCCCAGGATTACTCTACACAGCAGCATTGTGATCAGAAAGAACAAGTTTGTGATTAAACACACCTTCATTAATGAGAATTTTGAAAATTTTTCAGAAATTTTGAAAAAGCAGAAGGAGCTGGCACACCAATGCATAGTTAAATTGTCCAGTTTTGCTTTTCAGGGATTTATGCAAACACTCGTTTGTTTAATTACATCTAATTGAAGGACACACACCAAGCGTTTTGCTTTGATCTATGACTTTCACAACATTCAGCACATGCCACAGGAAAAGTCAATGAATAGCGCCTTTTCTCACTTGGTTTCTTGTCTTACCACACATTCACACAACTTTGATGGGAAACTGTAACTGAACCTACGTCTGCTGAAAAAAAAAGTCACTTTGAAAGCTTTGAAGCACCTTTTAACAAACCTGTCCTGAATTTCAAGTAGTTGACAGCACTTGAGATGGGCTGAGTTTCTTCGGAGTTCATGTTAGACTGTGACCTTTTCCTAGGCTTTCCCTGCACGTGTTTCCCTGTCACAAACCATGACCCAGCGTTTACCTTCCAGGCTGTGCCTACAGCTCCTGGATGTACGTCAGGAAACAGGAAAAAGTTTGGAATATCTTTCTATTTTAGATTTTGTTCAGTGTAACGTACTGTTCCAGACCTTTGTAGTCCTAAGTGAACTGGGAAATACTCCCTGCCTCACGTCATGAAGAGTACTTTACTGTGCCATAGGCAATCGCTGTTTGTCAGGTAAAGTCTGCTGGGAGCTTGGCTAATGCAAAGCAGGAATGTGAAACAGTTGGCTTACGCAGCAAGTATTACAGATTTACTGAGTATATCCTGTCATTTTCACAGGCCTGCGTCTCTCCAGGGAAAGGACTTCCAGTGAAACAAATCAAGAAGAAAATAACAGAATGGTTTATCTTCCTTCCGCCCAGCGTCAGTTTTTGGTGGCCGTACATAGTGACTGCTGAGGAGCGTGAAGCGCTGTGTGGGACGGAGGCTCCTGTGGGTGCTGGTGCTCCCGCTGGCAGTAAGTGTCCAGCACAAAACCAGAGCACACCAGAGTGTACGGCCTTGGGAACTCTGGGAAAGATCTTACTAAACCCAGCACCCAGCTCTTTCTTGTATTGTGTTTAATTTCCTCTTTCTTGTTCTCTTCTTCCTCTTTGCATCCTTTGCCATGCATTTCTTCCGTCTCTCCTCCTTTTTCTTCTCCTTTTCCCTGTTCCAGTCTTTTTCCCTCTGGCCTTTCCTCTTCCAATGTTTGCCTACCTTGGGCTGGGCCTCTCCCGCAGCCTCTGCCAGGCCGCCGGTTCCTGCCGCACTAAATCAGTCCTCCCAGCGTCAATGGCTCCTCTCAGTCACTCACAGGAGGTGCAAATCCAGTGGGGCAAATTAAGCATAGCGACGCGCAGGCAGAGCGGCCGAGTAGTCAGAAAGCTTCAGCTGCTAAAATTCAAGTGGGTTTAGATTTTTTTTTCTTGCTTTGATTTGCTCAGAATTTATGCAGAATTCTTTGAGTCTGGCATTTCCTATTTGTTTTCTTCCTCTTCCCTACTGCTCTCCCTTCAGCTGTGCTCACGCCTGTCAGTTTTTGTATAGTCTGTACCTTGCCGGTGGTTTCTAATACTTAGGGGGTTGGGGGGGGATTGCCTTGCAGTATTTGTGCACTGGGAGGCACTTTGCTTTGTAGACACACTGCATTTTCCAGTGGCTGCTGTCAAGGTGTTGCAGAGGTTCCTGTTGTGTGAAAGTAGAAGGGGGACTTGGGAGCCTCTTAACCCTGCAGGGAAACAGAAATATTTGCAGTAGCAGTCAGTTGTGCTCATTGCTGCTTCAGTGTGTGGACTGCACTGCTATACAGCTATACCTTACACAGGTCTAAGGGATGTAGCAGCATAGCAGAGGCAAGAAGCATCCCTGCTGATGGCCAGGGTGTTCCCGTTGAAGCACTGACCGGCAGTACGTACGGCAGGGCTTTCTCACCCCAAGCTGGATGCAGAAATGCAAAGCAGTTACAGCCAGCTCCTATTTAGCTCCACCTGTCCAGTCAGGCACTCAAAATACCTTTGTCACTGTCATTCAAGGATCTGGCATTCAGTTTATTTTAGTCCCAGCCACTACCATTTCCTCCGTGAGACAGGTGGATTATGTAATAAGTATTCACCTGTTGTCATGCATGTATCCTTCAACACCAGGTGACATTCAGAAGATGCAATTTGCATCAGGCACATCCCTGTAGCTGAAGTTTGCAATGAAAAGGCTGTTATAGGCTTTGGCTCTCCATGCCACAAAAAAAAAAAAAATAAAAAAATCCGGTGTTCCTAGCTAGCACCTGGCTGCACGGGGATTTCTTAGTCACATCTATTGCTTTCATCCCATGCAGTGATGTAGCTTGCGAATGACAGCAATATAGCCTGGAATGTCTTTATATAGTTCAGAAGAAAAAAAAAAGTCACAGCTCTGTCTCATGAGTTTTGTGAAGGAGGCTGAGGCATCAGGAGCATACACAGGTTCTTTCCCAGCATCAGCTGAGATGAATGTGCTGGTCAGAGATCCCACCCCAGAGAGGTGATCATCCCAAATGACCTCAATAGAAGCTCCTTCTTAACTTTAAACTGGTCCTGAGAGTGCAGCATTTCTCAGTGGAGCAATGCATGTGAACTGACATCTGTTAAGATGAAATGAGCGAACTCAAAAGCAAATTGCTTATGATCGCAAGGAGTTACTGGAACTAGCTGAACCTGATTGCAATCAGTCGGGTTGTGCCTGAGAAATCCTTGATGAAAGCCCATTTCCAGGCTGTGGTCCATAATGGTTGTCAGCTGCTGTCTGGCTCAGTCTACAGCTTAACTGCACCTTGGAGAGAACTGCCTCCTTCTGAACTGCTTTTAGCTGTGTTACCGGACTGCGTGCCTCAGAATGGGCTCTCTTCACAGGTTTGCTTGTTTGTTTTTGTTTTCTACATTTGAAGTACATGGTAAACTCTTCTTTTCCCAACACTAATAATCACAGCTATGTTTCCTTAAGGTTGGTCTGTGTCAAAGCTGGGGGAACCCTCTGCCTGCCTTCTGATGCTTTCCCTCTCTCCCTGCTGCTTATGACCTGATGGAAGTTGCTTGTCACTGGTACATGGACATTCAAAGGACTTGCTTAGTTTTTGCTTTTAAGAACACATTTTTGTAGCTATTTTCTTGGGAAAAAAAGTGAGTATTGATTAGTATATTTTTTTTCCTTTGTGTGCAAATAGAAGGAGAGGCCTGATCTGGCAGGATGCTGAATGTGCTCTGCCGCACAGTGAATTCTGTCACTTACTGCACTTTCCAGGCTAGCTGCTGGAAATGTCACAGGATTAATTTCAGAATCCCCTGAGGTGCCCGTTGGCTTTGTCCAGAGTCATTACTCATTCTCTGCTACGTACACAAGCTTATGAAAACACGGTGAGACGTTAGTTGTGTTTGCTGCGTTACTGTTTATTTCCATTCTGTTCCATCTGGGCTCTTACCCTTTGCCTACCAATATGTGACGTGAGCACCTTGCAGCGGCAGCTAGCTTGTGTTCTTCCATCGTGCACACTTATTTTATGGCACGCATGAGCTAACTGATGCAAGGAAGCCAGTCACAACCTCCTCCAGGGCTACTCTGCTGCTGGAGGTCAGTTACTTGCACCGTTCTCTGGCTTGTGCCCCTTGTTTCTCATCTGTGATTCTGTAGTGAAAAAATCAATAGCAGACAAATAAGTAGACACGATGTCATCCTTGCAGATAGGGAGGACTTGCAGGCAGCCAACAGATCATGTATGTGTTTTAAGAATGTTTGTGGAGACGGAGTTACGATCCAAGAATGTGCAAATAGCTGCCCATCCCAGTCTTACGTGCCTGTGATTTGGGAGAAGTGCTAGACCATCTCTAGACTTGATTAGCATCCAAATCTGAAAGATGTGTCTTGTGTTGTGGAGCTGGTTGAGGTGATTTTTCTAGGAGAGTGAAGAAGAAACTACGTGAGTGGAATCTCTTCCCCACTTTATCTCTACTGGGGGATAAAATAAAACTGGAGGGAGCTGGCTGGCGAGAGCTGGTGGGCTGCTCTGCAAAAGAGTCCCTGCATGGGCTCTGGCCAGGAGCAAGGATCCCGGTGGCCTGTGCAGCCCTGTGGGGTGAAGGACATCTCTGTGTCAGCCAGGAAGCCTGTCTGCTGCCCACTGTTTTCCCAGGGACCGACGTCCTCGGGAAGTGGAAGGTTAGCAGGGGCTATCAGCAGACTACTTTAGTGCGGAGACTTTTTTACGATTGCATTAGCCTATCTTTTCCTGTTGTTGTACAGAAATTATGACTCCTAGTGTCACTGTTGAGATGAAAGCAGAAGCTCTTTTGCATGGAGCAAGCATTAAAAGCTAGCTGTTATGTTAATCGTAAAAGAAAATTAATGCTGGCTGGCGGCTGTTTACTTTCAGAGAAGTTTGATTTTTCTATTGCTATTCTTTTAACTCTTTGCACTCTGTATCCTTTTGTACGCAGCCAGCCACGTATCTGTCACTGTCCTCTCTTACTGCCTGACTCAGGATCTGCTTCTGAAACTTCTCATGAGCTCTACTTTTAGACATAGGGGATAATTTGGGATCAGAACAGAAAAACAGGAGGTAGGATGGGTCTTTCAGATGAGCAGTGTGCAATAATGTTTGTAATCAGTTGTGAGAGGAGAGCCTCTGGTTTCAAAGAGCGGGCTTTTTCAGGAGGTACCTGAAAAGATAATAGTGCCATGTCAAAATAAAAATCATTGATTAAAAGCGCGCCTTACTTGTGCTGCTAAAAACACTTCTAGATCATACGCACTGAAAACAGTAAATATTTAACATACAGGTTTACTTTTCCTGGTTTATAGAGAGCTCGGTGGGCCTGACAGAGCAGCCAGACAGATGTGTTTATAGCGAGCTCCCCGGGCGCGTACAATGCTGCAGTGTTTGGCCTGCGAGCACCGCAGGGGCATGCTTAAAAAAATAAGTGTTCCATTTACACTGGGGGGAAAAAAAATCCTGAGAATGCTTCTATTAATATTAGCTGGTGTAAAACCCCAAATTCTACATTTCAGGCCTTACATATTTCAAAAATAGAGGATGAGATGGTGGCTGGTGAGGATGTGGGGTAAGAAGCGTTTCCTCACTTATGTAGCCATGAAAAGGATGGTCAAGATGGCAGTTCTTGCAGGAGAAGAGGGTTCTTGCTGAAATGTCCCTGCTGAAGGTCAGGTGTGAAATGAAGAGTTCAGGAGTGAGCAGAGTGGGGCAGTAAACTCTGTGCACGGGAAAGTGTGGGTGGGGGCACAGGCCAGTGGTTTTCCATGGACGAGGCGCTGGGCCTCAGGACCACAATTGAGAGCTTCAACATTATCAGTGAGTGTGTTGAGGACCAGATACTGTGGGGAAAGCAAAATGTGCAGAGCCCTCCCTACGCAATAGGATGCACGTACCTCCCACACCTGTGAGATGCTGACAGGGGTGGTGGGAAACCCCCATTCAGGGGATTTTTTGCACCTTAGCTTTGATCTTGGCTGAGGTCTTTTCTGAGTGCTAACTTCTGATCTCAATTATACTGATGTTAAAGCTGACCTATCTGGTCAAAATCAATGGCATTAATTAGCACACAATTATTAACTGAAGCAACTGACACTTGAGTTTCCAGAGAGCTCCCAAGGAACAGGTAGCTGCATCTGCACCTCTCTGACTTCCTCAGAAATTATCCTCTGCTGAGAAATGAGTTTATTTTGATAATCTGATTAAACAGCTGGCAACTTTTTAACTCTTGAAGAAAAAAGATTGACTTTAAAAAGGGATTCTTGGGCTGACTGACTTCTCAGGAGAGTTTTCTGTTGAAGTAGAGTTAGGAAGTAAAGTCTGTATTCAGGCTGGCTAAGCACTCTATGATTAAACATAGCCATATATCTAATTAACTTTATAGTTGTCTCGGTGCCTGGATAAAGCTAGGAGTCCCAGTGAGATTGTTCTGCTTTCCCACCAGCTTCACCTGCAGAGGACATCTTTCCCTGACTGCGGCTGACCTGCCATCCTGGAGACCCAAGGGGATGGGGCCATCCCATGGGTACCTGCTCAGCGCAGGACGCCATTGTCCTGGTAAAAGCAGCTCAGCACCTCTCCTTAATGGGGCCTTCCAGTGTGGGGGCGCTGGGCTGCCTCTGCCTTCGAACCCTGGCTGCAGCTTCCTCGTCTGCGAGCTGCTTTCCTGACAAGTACTGTGCGTGGGCCACCCCATTGCACCTGGGAGCACCAGGAAAGGGGGGTGCCGAGAGAAGGGGGCTCTGATGCTGAGCGCTCGTATTACCACAACAGCGCTGGGGCCATTGCACATCCAGGAGATGTGGCAGAACAACGAACGCTCTCCTTGCAAGCTGAGCTACAGGCCGTGTTTCAATACGTCCCACTGACAGCTCTTCACCGTGCATTAGTTGTGAGCGCCGATTCAGGGAAACCCAGCCATCTTAGACCCAAACTGAGGTCCATTGATTCCGGCAGCAGCGCTGGCCCGAGGCGCCCTGCTCTGCCGTGGCTGCTCCCCGGCGCCCCATTCCCCTGCCTTTACGACCTCCTTTTTGCTGTGAGAGTGGCAGGCAGGTCTGCAGTAAAACAAAGGCTCCAGCCCAGGTCTCCCAGGGGTAGCAAAGCAGCACATTAACCCACTGTGAGACCTGGCAAGGACTTGTGACTCTCTCTGGATTTTATAGCAGGATACCCTTGCCCGAGTAGCGCGCGTCGAGGAGGCTGCACAGTTGATGCACAGTCAGCTCCTGGAAGGCAGCTGGCACGGTGACAGTAGACTTAAAAAATGAATGAATTGTCAGCTTCAGCCTGGATGTCACCATCATTTTAATGCTAATGGACTTTTTCCTCAGCCGGCCTCCTGTCTGAATGGGGAGCAAAGAAACATCCCAATATTTATGGCATTTTAACTAGATTAGTTACAAACCTGTAAAGCAAAGAAAGAGACAGTTCATCCAGTATTGGGGAGGGGAGTGTTAAAAATGCCACCTCAGATAAAATATTATGGGAGTTGAGTAACTGTAAATAAGAACCTTGCCTATGAAATAGCTTCTTATGTGAGCTTGGGATGAGGGCCAAGAGAACGTCTAGGGCTTGGGGAAATTTATTAGCGCAGATCAACAGGATTTCTGGGACTCGGGAGATGGGGTGGCAAAGAATTTGCCTGTTGGAGTCTGCACTTCCTCCATTCATGCCTGCAGCAGGAGTTTCACTTATAAAACTTTAAAGATGGTTCATTTGCATTTTTTGAATTTTCTTGGTTCTCATTAGCAGCTGCAGTTCTGGCCTGGGACTTGGGAGAGCTGAGTTCAATCTCTGGAAACTCCACAGCCTGCCAGTGTGGTCTTGGACAAGTCAGTCATCTCCCCGTGCTTCAATGCCCCTCTGTAGAGAGGAGATAAACATGATTTCCTCACTCAGGGGGATGTCAGGAGGCTGTGCTAAGGACTAGGAGGCTTTCAGATGAAGTACGAGTGAGAGTCCTATGGGTGCTTACCAATGGCAAGAGCACGTGCAGAGCAGCTACAGTGTGCAAGCTGACCCCTTGCAGGGGGAGGAATGGTGTTTTGGTATGGGGTGATGGGTCTTCCCTTTGATAGCCATGGTTTTAGCCACTGCTGTGATTCTCCCTACTCAGACACCTTTATTTTATACCCTCTGCCAGTGCAAGCTGGCTGTCCCAATAGGCTCATCGGTGTCCTGATGATATTAGGGTCATCTGGGCTATGCCTTCCCTTAAAAAAGGGGCACGTGCACATCAACAGCACACAGCTTGAGAACCCACTTTTTTTTCTGCCCCACTTTTCATCTCTCTCATTTCCATTCACACCCTTCTGCTGTTCCTTATGCTGTTCCTTACCTGAATTCAGCTTTCTGTCCAGGTTCTTCTAGTATGCGTCTCCCCTTCTGCATTCACTTTGGTATTTCTGCCTCTGCCTTCATCCTCACTCCCATGTTTTATGTGTTTTATTTTTCTTATCTTGTTTTTGGAACCCATCCTTAGCCTTTCCTATGTATCTTCCTTTTCCTCCCTGTAGTTCCAAGAGCTTTTCAGTAAACAGCATCCCTCTTCTATTCTGACTCACTGCCCACTGACAGTGGAAAGATTCCATCATGAAAGCGATACAAAAATCTCCCGGTTTAGAGTGCAGAGTAGGTTAGGATGACCTCGCTCCGCCTGTTGAGTGAAGAGCCACAGGGTCCAATTCTTCAGCCGATGTTTATTTGCCGATTTATTTCACAGATGCTTAAGATCGCTCAGTTATTCTTCCTTCTCACACCAGTATAAGTACGTGTGCGCGCTGGGGGGATGCTGTATCGCGCCCTGCATCGTCCCGCTCCCGTGCGATGGCAGAGAGTACATCAGAGGCTGTTGGTAATGTACTTAGCCACAGTGTGGGAAAACTCTCAGACTTGAACTTCACTTTGTATTTCCGTGCCATATGAAACTCATTGAATGTTTGTCCTTCCCTTCACGTGGCTGCTGCCTGCTCTTGTATTGCATTGACATATGTGAAATCTATTTAGTCCCCTTTTTAATATGCTGCTTACAGTATAAATACAAAAGCAGACAGTGCTTCTGAAAAGAAATAAATGTAATTGCGGTGGTGGTTGTTGTTATAAATAGTGCAAAGTATTTAGAAGCTATTTAGTCTTTCGGGCAGGAATCGCAAGAGTTCTGTGTAATATAATCTTAAGGCTCTCTTATTTAGCTATCAAAGTCTTCCCAGTAGTGACTGGCCCAGTTCACTCATTACCATTTGGCTTCAGTGCAGGGTGAGGATGCTGCGCTCTTCACGGAATGAGGCTTCGCCTCCAAGAATGCGGTGTGCTAGATCATATGCCTGACCTGTACATGCACATAGCACTGTTATTCATGCAAGCCAGGCATTTGCATGTGCAACTGCTCCGTTTGCATAAAGAACCATGGTATTTCCACATACGAATTTTTGAGGTTGGTTCCTAAAATCAGTGCTGCATTTTTCCTCTGCTGGAGTGAAATGCAAATATTTATTTATTGACAGAGCTGGAGCCGATCATTTTCCCTGCTCAGGTCTGAGCTGTCTGTTCCTTCAGATGAAAACAAGTTGTATTCTGATTTCTTTTAAAAATGCGTTTGTTCATGACTGTGTTAAAAACAATTACTGCGTGCTCTCTGCCAGCCCCGGTGAAGTTCTATATATATTTGTGTGTGTGTATATCAAAAGGGGCTGAACGCCCAGAAATTCTCTTGGCAGCCCTGCTGTCTGGTTAGAAAAGGAAGTGAGCTACAAAATTTGAACATTCAGTTCTGAGACTTGAAATCTTTCTGGATTTTATTACTGACTCAACAGGGTTTTCATTATGTATGTGGCCAAGAGGAGAGGTTTACGCAAGAGGAACATATTGTAGATGAATATGTTTGTAATTTTACACATTGTTAAATAATTGAGATAACTAGATGTCTCCTAAATGGACAAAATAAATTAAGTGTTAGCAGCAGTGTCACTGTGGCACAGACAAGTCACCACAGAAGAGTGGCCAGCCCCCATCCGAAAGCTGATTTCCCGTGCAGAGGGGTCCTGATCCAGATGCTGAGTGACATTTTGGTGTGGATGTGAATGGGAGTCGTCTTTCCCTCAGCATATCTGGAAACCTCTTGCTGCTGTCAGTCTCTTCTCTTCTACTCCAGATGACAGTATCTTCAGCTTGCTTTTTTTTTTTTTGCTTTGCTTTTTAGTAACTCGTTGCTATTTAAACAGCAGTTTGAGGCTAGGTTTCTTCTGCTCTCGTTTTCATGTTAGTTCTAGGAAGGAAAATATTTTGAGAAGCAGATTATCATGCAAAGAGAGAAGGTGTGGGGTGCATGGACTGAGCTGTAAATACAGACCCAGGCTGTGTCCCGCTCACCTCCTGCAGCAGAGGATGTGCCGTCGAATCGCACTGTGCAGCCGGCCAGCTCTGCCGCAGACCAGCTTGACAGCAAAGTGAATTCCTGTTCCACAGACAACATGCTCACAGCTAATTTTGCACTTGTTCATGTGATGGGTATTTATTCCTTATTGTCTTAAAAAGGTATTTATTTTTAAACCTCTGTGGTCTCTGGTGCCATACAGTCTTAGTGCCTGTGTTCTCATGCAACTAGGGTCAGCAGGAAACGCTGTCTCTATGTGCCTTTGCATTTTAGACAGGGGAAGCCATGGCGCAGGGGAAATATAAGATCACTGGATAATTCAGGCTGGAATTCAGAACCCAGTCTGAACCTCTCTCCATCCCATTGATGCTCAGCATCTCTCCTGTGCACACCACTGTGAGCAGCCAGGCTTTGCATTCTGGACAACGACCCTGGAGCTGCCAGGGGCTGCTCCTGGGGCCCCAGAGCCTTCCCTTCGCCAGGGCAACCAAACCTTCCCTCAGCCCAGCAGGCTGAGGCCGTCTTCACTGCCAGCTCGTGCCTGGTGCGCGCGCAGGAAGCCTGTGTCTTCATCACTCTTCATCCCTATTGCACCCACCGAGAGCCGGAGGGAGAATCGCTGGTTTCCTGTAACTTTGGTCTTTTTTAAAAAATTATATAGCTGTAGGGCATATGGCACCTCCAACATTGTAGGTCAAGCTGGGTAGCCTCTCATTTTTGCCTTTGATTTGTTCCATTTGTTCTGTTGTGTATCTTCATGGGAAAACATCTACTCTTACTGCTCTTGCAAGAGACACGTGTGCAGCAGCGTTTGTCACAGGAACAGCCGATCTGTGGCACTGAACCACAGGCAGGTCAGCAAGTTCAAAGGTGTTGCCTTGCTGGTGCTACACAATTAGTGTCGTTTCGGGTAAATGCATATGCAAAATAGACCCACTTTTAATGTGGGAGACGCAACGTGTGCCTGCTGAGCTGTGGGTACCAAACAGAGGAGTTTACTGGCTTTTTTTCCACGTACCCCTCTGTTGCTGTGCTGGGTGACCTGTGTCGGGGCTGTGCAGTGGTCAGGATGCTCACGGATCCTCATGCCCACAGCAGGAGGTGGGAGAGCAGGGACTGTGCTGCTGGGCTTTGATGGGGACACAGAGGGGACTCGGGATGGTCCTGTCATGGCTCCCTCCCTGTCCTCAGCACTCAAAGGTGTGTAGTACATGCCCAGTGCCTCCTGGCCTTGAGAAAGTTTCCATTTTGTGACTGCTAGACTGGAGACTATGGGCTGCTCCTGCTTCATAGTATAATATTTTTGTAACATTGTTTTGTTGGCTTTCTTACTAAATGCATTTTTAGTCACTTCTGCCTGCTAGTTTGCCCTCTCTTTTTGAGTCCATTGGATAAATTTCAGCCAACCATGAAAAGAAGGTATTTGTTCTCAATAAATTAAGCTGGAGGCAGAGCCTGGGAAGGTGAGCAGCCAAGGGGAGGAAGGAGACCCTGCTGATGTCCTGGGAGAGCCAGCAGCTTGAGCACAGCTCTGGTTAGAGGCTGGAGGAAGAATCCATGGTGGGGAGCCAGAGGGAGAGGCCATGAACACCCTGACCACAGAAAGTGCCTCCTTGGCACTCGTATCGTCTTCAGACACCGGAAAGTCCAACCGCAGGACACAAATCCATAGGAAATGAGGTTTCATTAGTTCCACTGCCCACAACTTGCTCATAGCTCCACCAGCGCTTCCAAGCATTCGGTTTGGTCGAAGGACTACTGGAAACTGGGCAGATGGCTTCCCTGAGTCACCCTGCCTTTCCACCTCTGCAAGGTCAAGGTGCTTCGCAGGCCAGGGTGCTGCTGGAGGTGATGTCCATCGTTATACAGGCATCCAACCTGCGACTGGTGTGCTGGAGTGTTGAAATCCATCTGGATCTTCTTTGTGTCTTTGCCAGAGATTTTACTAACCCGAAAAACGTGGCATTATAAGAAGCATGTACCAGCTTGTTATTAGTATGCTCTCCCCGTTGAGAAAGAGCCAGAGAGTGTGTTTTAAGTGTAGCCCATGGTCAGATGGTATGGGGAGTGCTAGAAGCCTGAGACAGTCTGGCAGAAAAATAATTTCCCCTTTTAAAACCACTGAACAGTCCTTATTCCTCCACACTGCAGCTGGTTAGCTTGGCTGTGCAGCCGGGGCGTGGAGTCGTGGCCGGATCCGCTCCCGATGCCTCCCAGCACCCCGGGGTGAGCTCTTGCTGCTCCTTTGCCACCGTGGGTGAGGGACCTGTGTACCGCTGCACCTCCACCTCCCATCTCTCCCCCCAGAAACGCAACAGCTCTATGACACAGAGTTTCCCAAATGTGATGTGTTTCTCTAAACTTGCTTTCAAATGTGCCTAGCAAGAAACTCCACTACTCATTTTGCCCGTGGCCCTGCACGGCCGGCAGCAGCGTGGGTGAGCGCAGCGAGGCTGTGGGTACAGCCCTGGCTGGCAGGGAGCCGCTGGCCACCATAAACACAGCGTTCCCCAAAAGGTGGGTTGTTGCTGGGGAGGCACCATCAACGCCCTTCCCAGCCCTGCCCCAGCCCTCCTCTCTGCCTGGCTGCCTCGCTGCTGGTTTGAGCGCTGTGCCCAGCTGAAATAGGCTGCCGGCGGCTTGGTGGCCAGCTGCAGCCTAGAAATATCACATCTGGAAAGAGCGTTTGAGCTGCTCCTGGGGATGAACCCATATGCTTCCCAGGGTTAAGCCAGCCCACCTCTGCTTGCAGGAGGGGTCCCCGCGCTCCCCAGGGACAGGAGGGTTTGGGAGGCAGGTGAGCAAAGGTGACCAGAGTGAATCCACAGAGCCGGGAGGAGTTTGAGTGACATGCCAAGGCCGTCCTTCCACGTTCTCCCATCCTGTGTCCTTTCCTCCTGCCCCTGTAAATAGGCTCCTTCTTAAACAAGGGGGGGAAGGCAGCGCTTCAATATCAAATCTAGTCCATTAAAAACAAAGTGATGAAGGAGAGATTTACCTCCTCTGAGCCCACCTGTCAGTGTTTGCAGTTTTACAGTCATATTTTCCAACATCTTCCCAGTGTTTTTCTCTCCTCTGTTGCTGTACACAGAAGCAGGGGAAACTTGCCTGTGTGGAGGAAAAAGTGAACCAGGCTTTCTCAGACATTCTAATAAACAGCCTGAAGAAGCTTTACACATTGATCCCATGCCACTTTAGTCATCAGAAGTCTTATTTACAACTGTATCTTGCTTTAGGAAAAAAAAAAAAAAATAGCAAAAACCTGTAGACCTTCTGTAAGTACAGATCACCTGCCTGCCTGAAGAAATAAAGTCTTCAAAGAAAATTGTAAGTTCAAAAGATTATTGGGAATTTAAAAAAAAAAAAAAAACACGAATATTATATTTTGAAGGAGAAGGCAGCATTTAAAAATACTAAATGAGTGTAACAGCCCCAGCACCTTCTACATGTCCCCTGGCCTCGTTCCATGATGCTCGTGAATATTTGAACCCTTTGGTGCATCGATCCTTTGCAGCACAGCTGTTAGCCTTAGAAGGGCAGCAGCCATCTGAAACCCCACGGGGTAGT
>WHYT01015498.1:82155-105100 GCA_009806455.1 Tetrax tetrax | reverse complement strand
AGTGCAGGTGCGAGGTGACACAGAGCGGGCAGAGGCAGAAGGCGCCGGTCTTGCGGGACGGGCAGGCAGGGCCCGACACCGACATGACGAGGGGGGAAGGCACGCTGAGAGGGATGAAGAAGTCCTGGCCGTGGTGATGCTCAGGCAGGGACGGAGCCGGCCTCGAGGAGTCTTTGATGATTAAGGAGTCGACATAGAAGGAGCGGGACATTTCGGCGGGCGTACGGATGGAGCCGGGGGCTGCTCTCCCCACGTCGGGTTTTTTGTCCTGCTCGGCCAAGTTGCCACTGAAGTCCCGGCGAGGCGAGAAGGTGCTTATGTTGGAGAGCCGAACAAAAGGGTCCCTGGAGAGGGCTGGTCTTAAAGTCCCCCCGCCTGGATCCCCTGCGCCGGGGTTTTATATCAACTATTTAAACACGTGATGGCTGAAAGCCTCGCAGATCTAAATCTCCCTGGCTTCCCAGGCCGGCAGGAGAGGCTGGGGGGGAGGGGGGGAAGACCAAAGCTGGGGGGGGGCCTCCCCAAAGTGTGCGTGCTCGCTCGCCGCCGGATGACTTCAGCCCTTCCCCTCCGCCCCAGATAAATTATAGGAGCCGGGAAGGGGGCGGCTGCCCCACCGCCCCGTCACACATCGGGCTGGCAGGCACGTCCCCCTGGCAGCACACCCGGGGGGGGAGGTTAAAGCAGTCGGAGGGAGTTTCTGGTAGGGGTTTTTCCCGAGGAGTACGCTCTTTTCCTCGCGGGGAGGGGAGGAGAGCAGGTGATGCGCTGGAACAAGCGGGTCAACGCCGACACCCTCCCCTCTCTGCGGGTAAAGTGGCACCTGAGGGGCCGTGACTCCCACTCCCTGTCCCCACTCCAATCCCTACAGCAGGACCCCTCCGGGAGACTCTTCCCGCACTGGAGGAGCCAGGGTCACAGATAGAGACATAGATAGAAAGTTAGGGATCGCGCGTGTATGTGTCTGTGCGTGTCAAGTGGGGGTTTTTTTTGTTTATTTTTAAATTTTTTTTCTCGCCCTTTCCACCCCTAGTGCGTCTCGCCAAATTGGCAATTACTCCAATGGACAAAGCCTTCAAATACCTGGACACCTCTCAGCCGAACGGTACCAAAACGGAAAACTTCCCAGTAAACTTCCCCGCCCGCTTCAGGGCTGCGGCGGGCAGCGCTAATGAAAGGCAAACGTCTCGGGGGTGGGGGGGCGATGCTTTGATCTCCACCGAGTTTGCTGAAGCAATCATTCAAAGTAAAATTGGATAAACAGCTAGATACGGTCGGTGGCTCCGGAGCATTTCAGATTGCATTAAAAAGCCGAGGTATTCGCAGCACATTACGCCATTTTTTTTCCAATGACCTGTTTTATGAGAGTTTAAGAAGAGACAGATCGTGAACAGAGGGCGAGCGCGCTCTTGCTCGGCGGATGCGGAGCGGCGTTTAAAACCGACGGCGGATCCCGTCCCGCATGACTCGGGAAAGGGAAGCGACAGTTGTGCTCTAAAGCAGAAAACGCGGACTACGCCTGACTGCCAGAGCCTGGGCGGTCAATCGACAGCCGTAACGCCTGCAGAGCCGGTTATCACCCCGAAAGGCCGGACCGGGACGCAGGCATCCTACACCCCACCTCCCCCCCGCACACCCATTCTCCCGCTGTTAAAACCCAGGAAAACACACTCGCTGCCCGTCTTCTGATGGGAATCAGCGAGGCTCAGCGGTGCAACTCTAGCCTTGCTAAAAGAGGGGCCAGGTCTCGCCCCGCTGTCCCGTCTTCGTCCCCACCCCGAGCATGGGCTGGACCCCCAGCCGTGCTCGCCCCCCTCCTCTCTCCGATGGTCCCGAGCAGGAACGATACGACGGTGCTTTTAGGGACATCCCACACTCAGCGAATCTGAGGATTTATGGATGGCAATTAAAGTTTTATGAATTGCAGCTGAGGCTGGTTATGGAGCTATTTGAATGTGATTAGAATTCAATTAGAAAGTGTTTACCGGCCGGCGGGACTCCGGGCTGTAAACAGACAGCTATTCCAGCAATGCGCTAATCCCGCGTCTTGTGACAACGAGGGGGGACTCGTGGGGTTTAGGCGGGTCGGCTCAGACCTCACCTACTTTTCCCCAAACTCTTTCCGGGGGCTCAGCCGAGGTCCTGGGGCCCAGCATCGCCTGCTCGCGTCGCCGCAGAGGCTTCCAGTCGCCGAGGGGCTGAGGACCGGTCCCTGTCCCGGGGGCTCTGGTCCTCAGCTCCGGTAAGGCTTTAACCACGGTCACGGTGCCTGGGCACGGGATTTCGCCTTGCTCTCCTCGTTTAAAAAACACAGTTCATCTGGCGGAGATTTGAATTAATCTCTGCGCTTTCTTTCCTTTTATTTCCCTTTAGGAGCGGCTGTTGTGGAAAGGAATAATAATTTAAAAACCCCAACCAAACAAAAAAATCAATCCCGTCGCCCTCAGTGGAAAAAAAACTATCTGCAGGGATAGGGTGGATCTGAGAAAGGGGCTGTCGTAAGGGAAGGCAGACAGAGCAAGAGTCGGATCAACATTGCAATTTGTAATTGTTATAATAAACCAAGTGCAGTGATAAAAGAGGAAAAAAAAAAAAAACCAACAAAAAACCACTACGCACCAACCACAAAGAAAAACCCACTCCTGAAAGCCAGAGCAAGAAAAGAAGTCATTTGTAAGCAAAGATATCCCAAACCAGGCGGAATGATGTAAGGCGTGCGCCCACATCACATCGGCCTCGTTACAATTTTATTTTTCAATAATTCTGTCCGATAAAATTTCATTGTCCATTAAGTAATCCCCGAAATGAGAGCTCTTATGAGCCTATAATGAGCTCTAATTGCTACGACTGGGAGAGCCACGTGGAAGGATTTAGAAGGTATTAAGCAGTTGGGTACAGAGCACAGGCTGTTACCTAGCCATTACTTTCATAATTCAAGGAGAAAATTAGTCCTTTTAAGGGAAAATCCTTTGATTCCCTTCATTCTGCTCGGGGTGACAGAGTATAGCTTTGTCTGCCTTTAGTTCAAGACAGTGTAACAAATGAGAATGTAACGAAATTGCCCCCTTTTGAAAGTGGAGCGGTTCAAAAAGAACATCAGAGCCGCTCCCCTGGTCCGCCGAGCGCAGGACTGGGTGCTAGTCCCTCTTTTCTTCCACATGTCTCTAACACCTTTATGTAGAAGAGATTCACGGCTTAAATGACAAAAGCGACTCTTTTCCCCTTTCCCTCCCCCAACCCCCGCAGCTCCTGGCAGAAGAAAAAGCCCATGCCCGCCCGCATCTCCGCCGGGTTCAGGGGAGGAGCGGGACACCGGTTCGACTGGGAAAAAAAAACAAAACAAAACAAAACAAAACAAAAGAAAAACACCAAAAAAACCCAACCAACAACAACAAACATCCTCCCCAACCTCCCCAAAAGCAATTACTGCAGCGCAGTCGTGGTGGCAAACACCGGGCCGGGGTGACATGCGATGGCGCTGGGCAGGACGCGCCCCGGGCTAGGTCTGTCCTCAGGAGGGAAAAGCCTCGCTTAAAATAAAGCCCCGCTTAAAATAAAGCCCTGCCTGGCTAAGCGAGGGGCCGCGGGCTCCTGCGCGATCATCGTCGCGTTTATTCGCTAAGCTAACATTGATTTCCTATTCGTTGCCGAAGCCACTGGCGATCTGGAAGCCGGGTCTTGTGAAGGGAACGCAGGCAAAAGACAGGACTTGCCCCCAGCTCCCATTAAGGAGGTCATTATAAAAGCGTGAACAAGTCTATTAATGTTTTATTGAAAGCGCATCGTTAACTTGTATCCATCCTTTTCTGAAAGTGGCATTGTGATATTGCTGTCTGTGGCACATCTTACCCAATATAGCCCGAGATTTCTCCATTATCTGTAACCAAGCAACACTTTCTGAATACCAAAAATTGAAAAGAACCGCTTAGTCTTCAAGAAAGTCCTCAATAATAGTGGAAAAGAACAAAGATCCAGGAGACAACAAAATGCCACAGGGGTGACTTTTCATGAGCAATTATCTCTCATTAATCAGAAGAACAGCTGCAATATTAATTTTCTCTCTTTCTTCCTCTCTTTTCACAGTCCCCAACATTTGAATAATCATAAATTTTGATTTCATGGGGCAGCAACATTGCCGGCGACTTCGAGACACAAGCTACCCACGCAGGGCGCACGCTTTGCACATAGCTCTTATTTTAAGGCTGCTAAAGAACAGAGAGAAGAAAAGAAAAGAAGAGAGGAAAAAGTTTGGGCTGGGTTGCTTCCCCCCCCCCGTCTTTGCCTCGGAGCGGGGATGAAACTGGCAGCCCCTTCCCTCCAACCCCTGTCCACGGAAAGCAAGGGGCGAAGGTACCGGTCGCCCTGCGCCGGCTTAAAGCGTGGGAGTTTCAACAACCTCGCTGTCCATTGAACTTCCAAACATGAAGCCAAGCGTTGTAGATCTGTCCAAAGAGACAATCTTTGGGCGTAACGCGCATTGTGAAACATCAAAAGGCCGCGGCGTTATAGGCGCTAAGCATTCAGGGCGGAGGGTGCAACGCCTCCCTTCTCAGGAGTTTAACAAGCGATGTCGCCGCGGCAAGGAAACCGAGGAGAAGGAGGCCAGTATTAAAAGTCGCTTTTTTTTTTTTTTTTTTTTTTTTTTTTGAGTAGGAACTTTCATTATTCACTTTGCAAGGACAGGCTGAGAGAGCTGGGGCTGTTCGGCCTGGAGAAGAAAAGGCTCTGGGGAGATCTTATAGCAGTCTTCCAGTACCCAAAAGGGGCCTACAGGAAAGACAGGAAGGGGCCTGTTGTGATAGGGCGAGGGGTAATGTTTTTAAAATAGAAGGAAGCAGATTCAGACTGAATATAAGGAAAAAAAATGACAATGAGGGTGAAGGAACATTGGAACAGGTTGCCCAGAGAGGTGGTGGATGCCCCATCCCTGGAAACATTCAAGGCCAGGTTGGACAGGCTCTGAGCAACCTGATCTGGTTGGAGATGTCCCTGCTCCTTGCAGGGGGGTTGGACTAGAGGACCTTTAAAGGTCCCTTCCAATCCAAACTATTCTATGATTCCATGATTCTATAAATGACTCAGGTCTGTACTTAAAATATGTGGGCACAAGCTCATTGATGGGTTCTCTTCAGTGTCTGGATGCAAAAGAAACTTCTTGTTTGCGCCTTCTCACCACAATGAAGTCTACAACAGTGTTTCTGCACTGTCCTCCCACAAGAGATGGTGTGGAGGACCCAGAGGAGATGTCCACTCAGTGAGCTCCTACTTACGAGCAGACCTGCCAGGTATTTCCCTGAGCCCGGCTTTGCTAAGTCCCTAGTGCTCTTCAGATATGGCACAACATTGGGCCTGACACTTCAGGCAGTCTGGGCCCCGATTTCACTGAGAACTTCTGCTTAGAGCCCTAGCAACTAAAATTGTTAACTACTACAGATGACGTGTATGAGGGAAAGCCGTGACGGCGTTATCTCTAAAAGGGGCCAAGCTAAACCTCTGCAACAGCCTCAGTGGAGGCCAATGATGGGAGATGGAGCTGAAACCCCAAGCTCATGTGAGGCAGAACAAGGATTCAGAATGCAGAGGTGGACTCTGGAACACGGCAACTATGAGCAGTTTTGTTTTTACATTGATATATCACAGGTCAATATGAGAGTGACACTTTACAGTAGTAGAGGCAACAATCCAGCACAGGACATGAGATGTAATATTAAACATCCTATTTAATTTCTGCCCTTGAAATTCAACCCCCATGCATTTCCATCCTTAGGGGTCAGGGTTAGGTTGAAGCATTCTCTTTGACAGTGACTAAAAAGCAGTCTTTTGAATTTGTTGCCAGAGGAAATGCTGCACATTTTTAGCCAGATTAACAGGAACAGACATTAAATGCAACTTGTGATAAAACTGAAGAGGGCATCAAACTTGTCATCGTATTACAGGAGCTGCCTGTTTCACAGTCTGAATATTGTATGAATTTTGAGTTCATCTCACCCAGCCTAAAACAGATTACCATTTAATTCCTTTTTCCTATAGGAAAGTACAGATGTGGGATAGCTCAAGAACTGCAAAGTGATGAAGGAACTTGCTAAAGGAGAGATGATACTGCTCCTGCAGCCTCAGGAAGCAGAAAGGGATACAGTTAATCATGGGGTTCCTCAAGGATAAGTCTCAGAAGTAGTTGAATTACTTAGTTTAATTCATTCTTTTGGCACAGCCAATAAGACCACACTATTCATAGCAGAGAAGTGAGGTCAGCGTCTGTGGAGACGTGGAAGAAGTGGATTCTCTGAGGAGTATAGAAGTGCAATGACAAAGCAAATGCGAGCAAGGAGCTCCATGTTTAGCTCATGGCTAAACATGACATTGTGACTGGGGCACCTGTCCCAGTTTAAACATAAATCCATGTTTATGAAGTAAACCATGGCATGGTTAGGTGACAGCTGAATGCAATCACAGAGCGTAACAGCCAAGGTCATTCCACTAAGGAGATGGAAATGCTAAAGCCACCGTGCATGGGGAAACCTTGTCTGGGATAGTGGACAACTTTCCACCTCAGAAAAGACTAAATCATAGCAGGTCCAGAGAACAGCTGTATGAGTACAGTATTAGAAGAACATGACCCTCATGAGAAGAGAAGACTCAAAGAGAGGCGACATGGCTGTTGCTTATACCAGCGAGGTAAATATCCATGAAAGAGAAGAGCTATTCCATCTAAAGAATATCGCCACAAGAACAGATGGAGATACTCTGGCCTGTAAATAAATAAACAAATAAAGCTTCTGAGAGAAATGAAGCTCTGAAACTCATTCTGGGATTTACCAATGGGAATATGAAATGGCAGTAGTTTTAAGACAACATTTGACACAATTCTGACTGTTATATAGCAGTGCTTGAAGTTACGGGACTTTTTTTTTTTTTGTGGAGTGAAGGCACACAAAAAGACTGCTTATATAGTACTGACTTAAAATTAAGTTTTTGGTTATTTGAGGGAATATATTTTCCAAGAAAGATGTTGGATTGGTATTCCTAGAAGCTGAGGTCCACAGAGCAGCTACGGCATGGCTGGAAGCAGCACTCTTCTGTGTCTTCCCTCCTGTCCTCTATCCTGCATCATCCACACTCACTGCCCAATTAGTGTTCTGGATACTGCCTCCACTCCAATAGGAACTGATGGTGTATTTGTGTTTTTTTTTTCCTTTTACATTTGCTATTAAGAGAATAGAAGACAAAACCCACTCATGACAAAATGGTGGTTTTTTTCAGAAGTCAGAACAAACATTGTTCTGATTTTTATACAATCTGGAAGTCTCTATGAGAAAGAAACTTATAATCTAATTTCTTCGTCTCTTCAGAACAGAGTCTTAGCTTTGTCCAAGCAGCTGTTATGTGAAAAAGAATCTCTAATGCCTGCAGCTGGAAGCAGCCCTTTTTCAGTTTCGTCCTTTGGTATGTATTTGCATCCTCAATTTAAAATAAAGGAACAAACCCCAAAGTTTCAGGAAGCAGAGTCTCAGTGAAGTACAGGCTAGAGGTACCCTACCGCTTGCTGTGCTAGGAAGAAAGTAGCATATTAAAGAAGCACATAATACGAGCACGTCAAAATGAAACCAAAATGAGGATTTTTATTAAAGCAATATAAAAAATTTTGCATAGCCTGCCTCTTCTTATTTATAATGAATACATGGTCCAAGCTTGAATCCAAAGCTTTCTCTTTGAAAAATCATAGAAACAAAGTAATTTTACATATTTTATTATTTTGTGTAAATATATTAGTTCAAAGCTTATTTAGCATGCTGTTGTTGAGGCTATGCCAAAGTGTAATGACAGAAGTCTTGAAATCTAGTTTGTAAGGTTCAGAGCACTATTCTAGTGAAAAGGAAAGACATGAAAATGGAAAAAAAAAACACAGTGTGAAGGTTCTGAAGAAGGAAGAAGTATTGGAGCCTAAGCTGCGAGATGTAACTAGGAAGGTATAAGTCACAATTTTAAAGTGCAAATGAAAAATAATTACTATTATACATTGACCAGATCAAAAAAAATCAGCCAAAAAAGAGCCCAATGCTTGTAGAGCAGCTCAGACTCAAGTATATCAACTTTAGCAGTCCAAGTTCTCTCTGCTACACTGCAGCTGAACCAAAGAACTCATATTCCTATTAAAGTAGCTATGCACCTAGAATATGATTAATGCTACAGCATATAAGAGGTATGGGGGTTGGACTAGATGACCTTTGAAGGTCCCTTCCAACCCTAACCATTCTATGATTCTATTACTGTCTGCACCCTCAAGCATACTGAGACATTGACTTGTTACAAGTTAAAACATTGACAGGTTTGGGTAAAAATACTACTTTCAGTTACAGAGCTGTAAGACAGACTTACTCTGCAGCTATTCTGAATGATGCAGTGAGAGTAGAATTTGGCCTGGTGTTTTCAAAGGTTAGTTAAACAAAATATGACCTTTTTCAGGCTCGGGGAACAAAAGAGGTCAGCTTATTCTCCAGAGCTACAAAAGGTCTTTCAAGGGTACCAAAGAAATAAAAGCCATGATCACACTTCCCAGATGGACACGTAGAAACAAAACTTGTATGTTAAGGTATCACCCAGTGGGAAAAGCCCTGAGAGCTTCCCAGTCAACAAGAGTCACCCACTATGGGAAAGGTGTATAGATTCAAACAATCAATTTTGTCCAAGGTCCCAGAGCAAGACAGCTGTGGAACTGGGATTTGATCCAATGTCTCCTATCTTTTGGAATCTTGTAGAATTGCAAAGAGTCTGCTGAATCTGGTCGACTGCACTTCGATAACTCCTCCAGCAAAGCAAGCCTACTGCAGCTTCCCCATTCCTTTGTGGGTAAGGGTTTGTGCAGGTTATTCTCTCGCTCACAAGGACATTCTGGTACAAGCTGTCCGTTGTGTACAAACAGATCAGTTACGCAGACTTCACTGATTTCATTCTCTGGTGCAGGCTGGAATTGTTACTCTAGTCTCTTCGAGGAGAGAAAACAACCCCACTCCAATGTGTTAACCAAGCTGCAACAAGATTTACAAATCTGACCACAAAGTGCCTTTGAATCATGTGCATAATTCTTTCCTCTTCTGCTTTTTCGTACATGCATCAGGAAACTGTAGCATTCATATGGTGACAGGATAACGCACAGATTTTCACTCTGCTATGTGTGGCTCGATGCTTAGGGCGAGACTGCCAGCAGCCAAAAATGATCTCAAAGAGGGAACTGGATCCTAAAGAGAGGCAATCTCTTTCCAATCTCTTCCTTGCCTTGAAATGAAAGTAATTTTATTTTCAGGTTGCAAATTATTCCCATCTCTCATGCTTTATCACAAAGATGTTATTTACTCTTTACCTTTCTTGAGGACCTCATCCTCTAGCAATGTAATGTATTGCACTGTAAGCACTTTTCTCCAACTTTAAACAACTTCTCAGAACAAGAGCATCTATTTTTTAATGCTGTTAGACTGAATATGGATCATTCCTCATACCATCAGAGTGAAAAATATTTCCTTGGAAAAAAACCCCAATGTTATTTTAAAATATTCAGAAAGAAATAAAACTGTCATATCTGAAAGAGATGTGCTAGAAATCTCTCTTTGTTTATATGCAATAGGAACGAACATGTTAGCATAACCAAATACTAATGAACCTTAAAGTGTTCAGAGGAAATCTCAGTTGTTCACGTTTTGGTGATTTTAGATGAAAGACATCCTTCCCTGTTCTCTTTAGATCAACATTTGTCACAGTAATTAATGAGGAAGTAATTATAATGTAATTTGTCAGAATAATCTGACAGGCAGAGAATTATGTTCTCAATCCTGAAGGAATACATAGTTCTAGTTTTCCGACAGATTGGGTACATGTGGGTGGCATAGCAGAGGGTATTTGCCTTTAAGCAGGATAAAAACTTTGGCACTTTCTATAATCAAGCTAAAATGGACAGAGGCATTGTCTAATTCTCTAAAATACGTTACATGAAGGTATTTTATCTTAACAACAGATTAGTAAACCTGATTTTTAACACTTTCTTCAAATAAAGGCTACTTCTTATTACAGTGACTTTGAGATTTGCAGTTCAGCTGCAGTAGTTAAGTAGTCACTCACTGGTTCTTTAAGATGGCGAGTAAACATCTTAAGAATTCAGTTATATTTACCAGGAGAAAAACAACTGTCCTCAAAATGTCCTAAATTTAAACTATGAGGTGAGGCATCAAAGGATGGAAAAACAAAGAAACAAAGAAAAATAAAGACATTAAATTAAAATCCCTACTGGCGTTCGGGGAGATTAACTCCACTATTTGCCATTTGCCTTTTTGTTTGCTTTGTTGTTTTTTTTAGGATAGAAGTCCACTATAGCTTTACTCAACTAACAGCATCTGTATCTCTAACAGACACATAAGATAATTCAGCCCACAGTATTCCTTGATACTTGTTTTTAGTGTCTCAAACAGAAATTGTTCTTAAAGGTGATCTTCTGAAGAAAGGTTTGATATTGTACATTTGCCATTTTAATAATGTTTTAAAACCTCTGAACTTGCTGTTCCATTTGTATGTTTATATTACTTTGTTATATGTTTGTTTTTAGCAGACTTTATACTTTTGTACTTGCAGCATAGAAGACCCTCATTGATTTCAAGGCTACATCCAGCTCACATAAAAAGAATAATGGAGACCTTTTGTATGTTTCTATTTCTATGATTACAGAAAAAAAAAAAAATGGAGCAAGGATTCTGCTATATTGGACTCTCATACAGATGTGAAAGAAAGAAAAAAGGGACCATATATATTTCCGATGTCAGCGAGTCCTACTGAAGACAAGAAAAAACCACAACATTATGCCTAAAAACAACCAAGAGTTTATCTTGGCTGTAGGTTATGTGGGCCACAAGTAGATATTTAAGTCGAGCATATTACAAATTCTTTTATGGATTGGGAGATTCTGTATTCAATAATGTGTTGTCATGTGGTCTTGGAAAGAGCAGGAGTATTCAACTGCCTCTGTCCACAGTTTTAACAGACTTGAAACTACAGGGAGTCTATTTTTCATTTTGTTGTATCTTAAGGAAATTCTGAAAAGGAAGTGTCTGTTTTTCTCTTTACATGAGATCTGTGCTTTCAGTACTTCGTTCATGGCTTACAGAGTCTCTTTCAGAAATACTACTTTCTATATAGAGGTATCTTTTGACCTCTCCTCATTAACCTCATATAAATGCAATATAGGAAGCTGGATCGAAAGGAAAACAAAATAAATTGCTTGACAGGAGGAAAAAAAGGCTAATAAAAACATAAAGTGAATTGGAGCTATTCACTACATATTTTTTACTCTAAGAGCTCACTCAATTCTGCGTCATAAAGTCATCAACAAAACTCTGACTTACTGTAATGGTTTGGTGCCAAGACTTCTCTTTGCTTTTTGCACAGAAAACCTTGGTTAGTTTACCTGTGATTTTACAGAGATCTTGCAAAATCATCAGTTAACCAG
Source organism: Tetrax tetrax (assembly GCA_009806455.1). Lineage (NCBI taxonomy): Eukaryota > Metazoa > Chordata > Aves > Otidiformes > Otididae > Tetrax > Tetrax tetrax. The sequence goes on along the minus strand of WHYT01015498.1, from coordinate 93,612 downwards.
CAAGAAACGCCATGAAACTGGTCAGAGAAATGAACACAATCCTGTGGCTCTAACAGTAAGTTCTGCTGTATTATTTGTAGCTGCCTGTCCGTTCCTGACTTTCCTTTCCGCATTTCTGCAATACCATAACTAAAATATCATTTTTAGGTTTTGGTTTTTGTTTGTTTTATTTTGTTTGGTGGAAACTCAAGGGGTGGTGGTTGAAACTCAAGGGGTGGTGCTGAGTGATACCATTAGCTGGAATGTTTACATTATCAGCGGCACTTTAGCCAGGCCTGTCAAGAGCAATGGGACATTTAAGCAGGACAGAGGAGGCAACCCAGCAATGAGAGGCTCTGTGTCATGGGAAAAGACTGATGTGAAAGGAGGTCTTGGGGCAGAAAAACCAAAGTGCAGCCTGATGTGAGTATTCTTGGAGGTTTTCTACAGTCCTGTAGCTTTGCTAAACTCCCTCTGTGACATCAATGAATGTAAGTTACAGCATACTATTTCTATCTTCCTAACTCTGGCTTCGCTACCCTCCTACCCTCCTCTGCTTGCCCTCTTTCCTTGCTATCACCACCCACTCTTGCTTTCCTTCTCACTACCTCTCTTCTCTTAATTAATCAGGGAAAGAAAGAGAAGCTGTTCCTGCCAGCTTTGCTTTGCTTTGCTGTCGAGTGGTGGTAGGAGTTCAAAGAGCAAGGTTACTCCTGCACCTGCTGCTTGTTCTTTGATGTCCTGTTGCATAAAACAGATTCCTTCAGAAGTCCAACAACATACTAATTAACAAAGGAAAAGACAGGGAGAAACAAGCCAAAGAGTGAGGGAGGAATGAGGTGAGTGACAACAGAGAAGATGTTAGAGGAAAGCAGAGGGAAGAAGCCATGACAAAGGGGGAACTGGGAAAGATATGCACTGAAAAAGGAGAGGGACAAGCAATAAAGGAGAGGAAAATAAACAAAGCAGGAGGCAAAAGAGAAAGAGAGGGAACTGGAATGAAGAGCTACAGAAAAAAATGTGTGACAGTGATTTAGAGTCCCCTTTAGATTACAGGATGCAGTCCTTGCAAAGCAGCTCTGAGGACAGCGAGTACCTTGGTCACAGAGTTGTATGTGGCACCAGTTCCCCCTCACTGAACTGCTAGGTGCAGTAAGCAAATTCACTGGGGAGGACACTCCTACCTAAAACAACAGCATGGTGCTCTTTAAGCTGGACTTTAAGCCTACTCTCTTTTATTTAGCAACAAAGAGAGTAAGTGGCTTAAAAATACAATCAGTACAAGCCTGGTATTACTTTCATTGTTCCCAGAGAAAGGACAATGCACAGTAAACAGGAGAGGTGTCCCACCATTTGAAGTCAGAGTACACACCCAAACATCCACAAAACAAATGCTGCAATGTGAAGGCAGGGACTTGGGAATGCGTGGCTGGTGAGGGGTCCAGCAGAAAAGAGTGAGGTGACAGCAATGGGGGAGTGACTACTCACGTGATGCTCTTTGAAATGGAGGAGAGGCCCACGGCAAGACCTTCTTCAGTGTGTGGTAGGAAGCCAGCCGCACAAAACAGGGAGCTTACTGCCTGTAAGGGTGATCCAGTACTGCTGAGACCAGCACTGAAGGTATTGGCAAATGAGACACAGCAATCTCAAGATTAAGGCAGTTAATTTCTGCATGAAAAAACATATACTAACAGTGCCCATGTGAGATGATGAAAATGTTGCTTAAACTGAATTTTTCTTAGTTGGCTGCTAGCAGTGTGTACTTTGGTTTTAGTGCTTGGCCCAAAAGTCTGATACATCCAAGTACCTTGCACTCACCACTGCAGTCAGTCACCGTGCTTTAAGTGCAGCAGGTGCCGCAGAACGCAAGCTGAATTGTCATGTCATAATTTAGCCCCTCTCAGGACCAAGCTACACGGTGTCTCTCTCTCACTCCCCCGACCCTCCAAGGGAACAGGGAGAGATAATATAAGAAAAAAAGGCTCTAGGTTTGAGACAAGGATGGGGAGAGATCCTTGAAATTATTGTTATGGGTAAAACAGACTCGACTTGGGGAAAACTATTTGTTTATTATTAAAACCAAAGTAGGATAATGTGGAAGAGAACAAAACAACTTCCCCTCCCTCTTCCTGGGCTTAACTTAACTTCAATTATCTCTACCTCCTTCCCCCTCACCCTAAGCGGCATAGGGGGGAAGAGTGAATGGGGGTTTATGATCAGTTCATCACTTGTTGCTTTATGCCGCTGCTTCCTCATCAAGGGAAGAACCCCTCGCTTTCCTCCCCTTCTCCATCATGGTGTCCCTCCTGCAGGCTACAGTCCTTTGTGAACTCCTCCAGCATGGGTCATTTTTCCATGGGGGGCAGTCCCTCCAGAATGGCTGCCCAAGTGCGGGTCCTCCATGGGCCACAGCCTCCTTCGGGCATCCGCCTGCCCTGGTGTGGGGTCCTCCACAGGCTGCAGGTGGATCCCTTCCCCTCCGTGGCCCTCCATGGGCTGCAGGGGCACAGCCTGCCTCACCATGGTCGTCACCACAGGCTGCAGGGGAATTCTGGCCAGGAGCCGCATTACTCCTCCTCCTCCTTCTTCACTGACCTTGGTGTCTGCAGCCATTCCTCTCACAAGAAATTCTTCACAACAGGCAGGCAGATGCCTCTCAGGTTCTCTTCACATCTCATCTCCTCTCCACTTCTTGCAGCTGGGCCGGGCCAAGTCAGGCCCAGTCGGTCGCCCAGCGGGAGGCCAGAGGGTGAGGGCTACAAGGCCCACGAGGCTCGAGCCTCCCCCTCTCTGTCCTGGCTCCAGCTTCTTCACATCATCTCTTCTTTTTTTTTAATCTATTTCCCCCTTCTTAAATACGTTATCACAGAGGTGTTATCAGGGAACATTCTGCCACCAACTGGCTCGGCCTTGGCCAGTGGTGGGTCCTCCCTAGGCCCCGCTGAGTCCACTGGACAAAGGGGAAACTTCTAGCAGCTTCTCACAGAAACTGCCGTGGTAGCCCGCCCTCACTAAACAAAACCAACACAGCATCTCAACCTAGAAAGGTGGCACTCCAGCTTAATATCTGCCACAGCTCTTCATCTTCATAAAGGTTACCACATACCAAACAGCTGGAAACAGCAGATCACAGAACAGATATTTGTTAGATGAGTAGTGTAGACCTAAGGCAATGAACTGACCAGGGGTCCTGGGGTTTTCTTTTTCCTTGTCTTAGCTCAAACCCATTGAGCAGGCTAACCAAGCTTGTCAGGCCACAGAGCACAGTGATCTCAGCCCTCAAACAGGACAGCTGGCCCCTGCAGCACTGCTACAAGGGCTCAGGAGCAGTCCAGGTAAGCCCACATCTTCAATGTCATTTCCAAGATTTCCAGCATGGGGCTGCACAGCAGTAACTCTGATTCTCTGGCTGCTACTGTGAAACAGCTGTTTGAAAACAAACAAGTTACCAAATCCATCTGTACAGCGAGCTAGCTCAAGGAGGCATAGTTTCACTCAAACCAGTGGGTTTCCTCTTGCTTTTGCCAGTATTAAATTTGGTTCATTTTCTCAATTTCAGGACTGTTAGGCGGAAGCAATGAGTCATCAGTCCCCCTACATCCAACTTCTATGTGTGAGACATGTATGCAAGAACAGTAACTAGGTAAAAAAAAACCACATGTAAGTGTACTAGCATTAAAGCAAGCTACTACTCAGGGGAATTCCTTTTTATTCTCTAGAATCCTGTCATTTGGGAAATGAAACCTGTTACACGTAGCTTGTGACACAGAAACACTCAGTTTTCCAAGCGTGACAGAAAAAGATGGTGCTTTTTTAGTGTCATGGACTATCTTACAACTACATTGTTTCTACTTCGGTTTTACACAGAGAAGTAAGCACCATCACATCTTTGTACAGACTTTGTTCCTGGGAAACACACCACAGGGATCTTTATGAATAACGGAGATTAAGCGGCCACGTAGTCTTTCAGAATATAAACGGATCAGTATATATACAGTAACAAGACAGGAAAACAGAACTGTGGGTTTCAAAATTAAAATAATCTGGCAGTGAAGAGTTTTAATATGAGAAAGAGGCTATTGTAATTAACATATACGACGTAGTGAGGAAAGGGGAATGTAGAATTCTCTTCATATTCATGAAAAGCAGGTTCAGTTCCAAGCAGTTTGAGGAGTTTTCCATGTCCCCATAACTGCCATATCTATACATTAAATACTGTTACGAGTACATGATCCACCAGTTCACTCTGTCAAACATAAAAGATCTGCTCTCCCTTTTCAAAATGTCACCCTGCTACTGCTAAATCCCACGTCAGCACTGCTTTCCCCTGTTGTCATAACAGCCGACGGCCTACCTCTTCCTCTGGCCGTTATGCTCACACTGGCATTCTCCAGCCTTTGCTTTAGGTTTTGGTGATGACAAATACCAAAACTGCAGAGAAAGAACAAGAGTGCCACTCATTTTTAGGGTTTTCTGGTTAGCTTTCATACATGGAATCCTAAAAGGGGCCATTCCTTTGCTACTTCATTGTGTTTGTCTGCTTTGTGCTCCATGCAAACAATGGTTGTGGTTCGGTGCTCTCCATGGAGGGCTACAAGGCTACCAGAGGGCTGGCAGACCCAGACATCCGCAGCACCAAGGGACAAACCAACACTTGGCACCAGCCCTCATCCAAACACGCCAGCCGTGTTAAGGGTCCCCTTCCCTCACACCCTGCTGAACTAAGCCAGAGGGCCCACGGGGGCAACCCCTCAGCTAACAGGCAGCCCCCAAACCCCTTGGCTGTTTTCATGGATGCTCAAAAAGGGGCTAAAGAGAGGGGAAAGGAAACACCCGGCTCAAACAAACCCAAAAAGCCCCCTCGCAAAGCAGCCCTAAGGCTCACGGCGAGGCAGGGCCCGGCGGTTGGGAGACGCTCGCCCCCAACGCCCCACCGCCCAACGGCCGCCGGCGCGCGCCTCCCGCCGAAGGGGGCGCGCGCCCCGCCCCGCCCCGCCCCGCGCCGCGCGGCGGGTGGGCGGGGCGGCCCCCGCGGCCGGATGTTGTTGTTGTTGTTCCTGCCCCGCCCCTCGCCCCCTCCCCCTGCGGAGGGTGACGGGCGCTTCCTCGCCCGGGGCCGCCGCCGCCGCTTCAGCCGCCGCCGCCGCCTCGCCGAGCGGCTCCGCCGCCGCTCGCTCCGCCACCGGGGCGTCCCCGCCGGTCCCCTCCCGCCGGCCTCCGCGGCCGGCCCCGTCGCGTCGCACCGGCTCCTTTCTCTCGCTCTCTGCGGACGCCCGGGCCCGGCCATGGCGGACTTTGACGAGATCTACGAGGAGGAAGAGGACGAGGAGCGGGCGCTGGAGGAGCAGCTCCTCAAGTACTCCCCCGACCCGGTGGTGGTGCGCGGCTCCGGCCATGTCACCGTGTAAGGGCCGCGCCGGGGCCTGCGCGGCCGGGGCGGGCGGTGATGGTGGAGGAGGAGGAGGAGGAGGAGGAGGAGGAGGAGGAAGCCCGGGCGGCGGGACGGGGGCGGCTGTGTGCCGGGCCTGGGGGCGGCGGTAGTGGCCGGGGGCAGGCCGAGGGTCACAGCCTGGGGCAGGTTGGGGAGGTGGGCGAGGGGAGCTAACTTGCTTCCCCCCCTCCCCGCCCCGGCTTCCGTGGGACTGCGGGAGGGCTCTCCTCGGCCCCACGGGTGGGCAGCTGGGAGCCGCCCGAGACTCGCAAGCGGGTGGAAACCTCTAACGAAGGAGCTGGGGGGAAACTGGGCCGTGACTGGCAGAGGAATGTGAAGTATTTGCCCAAAGTGATGAGCTGTCAGGAAGTAAGGTGCTTGTGTTCCTTTGTATAACAGGTATGTGCCAGTGCGTGACCGGCTGGACTGTCGCTTAGGGTTGTTTATGTATCTGATACCCACTCACATTTAGTATGTGGTCGCTAATATAGCTCTGAGGACTTTTAAGAAACAAAAGGCGTCCGTGAGTCAGATAAGTACATGTAAAGTCATGTTGAGTTGTGATTGATACGTACTCTTTCACTGTGTTTAATGTGGGAGTGACTGAGTTCTGTTTCGTGAATTTTTGGTATCTCTGATGATCTAGCAGCGAGCGGCCACAATTTAGTGTAGTACTTCTCAATAGTGTAACAGATGAGGGTATCTTCCCTGCAGTCAGTTCCATCAGGCTTGCTCTACTGAAGTGTAGTGGCTGTCAGTTATGAGGTACTGTTTCAGAGGCTGAAATATTAACCTGGAGACAAAATGCAGGAGTGCAAACTTTTTTTTTTTTTTTTAGTATTCACTATTCAGCAGGACTAGGCTTGCAATAGAAGTATAAAAGTTGAAGGTATTGTGATCTATTGCTCTGGGTCTCATGAACTCTACAGATTTTCAGATACTGACCTGTCCAGAAATCTGGGATTAAATTTAGAGAAGTTTGGTGGCACTTTGGAACATTACTGCTTTAATATCTGGTTGACATTAAGTAATACTAACAGCCAGGCAGTGCATTTTGCTGTCTGATTAAAAACAGGAAGTAAGACCTGATGGGCTGAGAGAGATTCGGAGGGTTGGAAGGATGTGGATGAGCAGGAGGCTGAGGAGGCCCTATAAGGGAACAGAAGCATGTAGCGGAAGTGGTCGGTGTATGACTTTGTTTTATTGTGAACAAAAGTTGTTGCTATCCAATGACTTCTGGTAGCCTTAGCCTATTTCTGGTAAGCAGGTGAAAAATGTAATCAAATACTTGACATATTGGCAGATGCAAAAGTATAAAGAACTGAAATGGAGGCAAACACTTATTCTCCAATACTAGAGTGTAAGTTGTGTGAGACAAGATCAAGGCCCGTTAGTGGAATTGTGAGGAAGCTTGCGTAGTGTGTCTGTGACTAGTGAGGGCGTTGTGGTTGAAGAAGGATGCTTGCCTCATTAATTGTTCATTAATGGTCACTAGCTCATTATTACTTTAAGATCTTCCTTAAAATATTAGTTCTTTAGGTGTTGGATGAGCAATGAACACATACCTCCAAAATTAGACAATTGATCTTCGTCTGCTTTCTTTGTCGCACCAGGTGTGAACAGTTAGCATCAGCCACTTTCACCACTGTACAGCCTATACCTTTTTTTTGTCATTGATGGAGAAGCTTATTATTAAAAGTTAGATCACTGTCAGAACATTACTTGGTGGATTTAAGGAACAGATCAAGTCCTATGTATATAATTAATTAGTCTTGCCTGGAATAAAAGCATATATGCATTTTGAAGGTCTGACAAAAATTATCAACAGTTAAGCAAATAGTGGATTGATCTACCTCTGGCTCTGCAGTTTAAAGAGTTGCTGACTGCTTCTGTCGTGTGTGTATGTTGCGTTTGGAATATGTCATTTCCATGGCTACAGATTAGTGTCAGAAAGGCATTTACTATTACTTGATTTCCTCCAACAGACAATGGAAGCGTGTGAGAGTAATTAAAAGTGATTAAAGGAAAACAGGTAAATATTATCCAAATAAAACATATGAAGGCCTCGGCTGCCAGGGTATGGGGCTTTTGTTCAGCACTAAAAGTTGTCATCTTAAACTCACTGTTTGGAGCATGCTGCACAGAATTTTAAAACTTGTTTGTTTGTTTTTATCATTGTTTTTAAATATTCAGTTAAACTGTTTTCACACCAGCAGAGTTTACTAGTGAGGAATAGTATTTGACCTAGTCTCTGATTACTTGAGGTGATCTGTTCTAGTTGCAAGAAACTTGAAAGCTTGGAAAATATAGAACTTTGCTTACAAATGAATTGAAAGTCCAAGGTGTTTCGTACTCATTTCTAAAATTGTATTAGGGTGGAAAGAGAGGTACATGATGAGTTTGAAATTGTGAAGAGGGTATTTGTGATAGGATGTCTGCTTGTATTTTTCAGCGACTGTTTTCCTGGGCTTTCCTGTTCCTTGACCAGTGGAGATATGTGCCTTACATGTACCAGACTGTATTAGCTAGTAATACTGGATTTATTAGTCTTTCGCAGTGCCTAAATGATAGAGAACTGTTGTGATGTGTTATTTCTGTGCTCTTAGTGCATCATGTGTTGATACAGGATAACTATTTGGAGGGGAAAAAAAAAAACCTTCACAAAATATATTTTCACCCAAGTCAGTTTTTTTAATATGAACTTAGGTCTGCTTATGTGTTTTTGAACCTTACTTTGTATCAAGGAGATAAGAGTGAAAACAGGGCTTTGTAAGAATTATGGATGGAGAGAGAGCATTGAGGTTTGTGGAATATATGTTTATTTTGTAAGAGTTGTGAACATGTGGAGCTAAAGAGTTCATTTGAAAGCAATGAAAAAAATGGTTTAGTGTTCCCATAAGAGAGCATAAAGAGGATAGTCTGTGTCGATTTAATGTTTTAGAAAGATCTGAGCTGCAGGCTGAGAAAAGGTTGCAGGTTGGCTGTGTCCTCTACTGTAAACTTCTATACTTAGAAATTGTGAGAGGTGGAAACTTCATTCTTCACTGTACACAAAGGCAGGAACTCAGCTGAAACTTTCAAGTAGAGACATGTTCAAGAAATATTTTTTCAGGTTCCAAGAAGGTTAAAAGAAGTACTCATGCATGAGGTGAGCGTGAATCTGTTGAAGATATGATGTAGAATGGGAAGGGCGTAGAGTAAGCAGAGAGAAGAGTACGTGTCACTGAAGATAAGAGTATTGTACAAAAGAAATCTAGTGCTATATGAGGACAGCTGTCTGAGGAAATGCATCTCCCAAATACTGATTTCCAGTGTTTGATTTTAAGATGCTTTTTGCTGCTTTTTTTTTTGTCAGAGCTGTTCTGTCTTTGCAGTGAACATGTAGTATTGTTCTGTGGAGTTTCTAATATTTTCATTTCCAAATTCCAGCATCCAGCTAAGAGTTATAATGAAGAGATCACATAATTTCTTACCAAAGCTTTTAATATATGGAGTCACCCTTTTTTTACTACCTGCGTATGGTGACAAAACTGCAATATGGAAGGCTCAGGTAGATATCAGTAGCTGTCTGAGTTAGCTTGTATGTTTCAGTTTCGCTACCCCACACGTATTAAACATTGCCGCAAGCCTTTGAATATGGCGTCTTAGTTAGTAGGGTTGTCTTTGTCAGGTATGGCCTTTGCCATCTCCATGAATATTTGCTTGTGTTTGATGAAGCTGTAAGCATTTGAAGATTTTGTATCATGCATTCAAAAAAAAAAAAGAAAAAGCTTTTTTTCCTGTCCTCCTGATTTCCCAGCTAACTTTCAGCATGAGATTGAGCAGGGCTTTCTCTGCAATTACGTCTCTTTGTGGCTTAACTGAGAGCAGGGAGACTTCCTTCTGCCTTTGCCTTACCAGGGACAGCTGAAATTGTCTCATCTCTTGGTCTGGGGCTCAGCTTCATTTTTAGTTCTTGCAACAAGAGCTGCTTTGGACTGAATTATCCTTGTAGTTGGCCACTCACTTATTGTTCAAATTTATATTTAATTCCGTTATTCATAGTAAATATCTTTTGGATGTTGAAGCATCAAGTACATGAAGATCATTCTTTGAAGAGACATCTCTTTTAGACATCTGTCTCTGGTGTTGATTTGGTGAATTTATTATGTAGTAAGTGGTGTTACCTTTTATTTTTGAGACTTCTGATGACAGGTGTGTATCTTGAGCTTGGAGTGCTTCTTCAGGTTTGGCTGCTTATGAAAAATATACAGATTCAGGGATTTTTTTTTCAGGGATTTTTTTTACCACTTCAGCTTACTGGCAATTTTAAGTGGCTTAACTGATAGGGCATGACACTTATTTCTGACATTTACGTGATTTTTGCCTCAGCACTTGGTTTCACTCAGGATTTTGGAGTAAGAATGGATGGTCCTCCTGTCATGGAGCATTCAACAGGATTTTCAATGGTAGAAGTATGTTTCCAGTAAGTACAGGTTGCCCAGAGAGGTGGTGAATGCCCCATCCCTGGAAACGTTCAAGGCCAGGTTGGATGAGGCTCTGAGCAACCTGATCTGGTTGAAGATGTCCCAGCTCCTTGCAGGGGGGCTGGACTAGATGACCTTTGAAGGTCACTTCCAGCCCTAACCATTCTATGATTCTAAGTATGAGTTTTCTCTGTTCTGTATTTAACTGGTAAGGTTGCCATATTTCTCTGGTTAAGAATTTTCATTTCTTACTTTACTGGTTTTGAGGGATTTGTAGGAGTTGCAGAGCTGCTACAAATACTCAAGTACGCTAGGTAAAGAAGGTCTATGGGGAGACCTCATTGCAGCTTTTCAGTATATAAAGGAGGCTTATAAGAAAGATGGCAAAAGACTTTACTAGGGCATGTAGTGATAGGACAAGGGCCAATGGTTTTAGACAGAAAGAGGGTAGATTTAGAGTGGACAGAAGGAAGGAATTTTTTATGATGAGGGTGATGAGACACAGGAACAGGTTGCCCAAGAGAAGTTGTGAATGCCTCGTTATTGGAAGTGTGGTCCAATTGGAAAGGGCACTTAGCAACCAGATCTAGTGGACAGTGTCCCTCCTGGTGACAGGCACGTTGGACTAGATGATCTTTGAAGTCCCAAATCATTCTGTTTCTGTGATTCTGCTGTCTGCAGTCAATGACAGGGAGATGACTTGGAATCATAGAATGGTTAGGGACTTGTTTACTTTTCTTTAAGATCATATGTAAAAATCACCTACACAATCAAATTCATAAACTGTCTAGCTAAGGGTGCTGTTGAAAACTGTGGCAACAGGCATTGCTACTTATGGGTGGCATGCAAGTTTAGCTGTTCCTGGCACTCTCTGGCATCTGCAGTTGTTTGAGGTGATGTATACTTCATCTTTCCTTTAAGTGTCTGTTTGTCGGGGAACTTGTGTAATCTCTCTTCAAATCTGTTGGCACAGTCTGTGTCACTAATCTGAAGTGGAAACAAACCCAGAAGTTTGCTACTTGCAGCTTAAAAAAGCACTTTTATCTGTTTTAAACCAATCTCCTAGTAGTCTTAGTGAGTGCCCTCTATTGTGGGCTTTGGTGATTAGCAGTTAATCATTCATCTTACCCACTGCCTTCTTGAGTCTTTGCACTTTGATCATGTACGCCCCTCAGCTTTCTTTTCCAAGTTAGTGTCAGCCTTGTTGGTTTCTTAAGCCAGCTGCTTCATTCCTTTAATTACGTTAGTCTTCCTTCTCTCTGCTGTCTCTTAACTCCACCCTAAGATGTGGATGCCAGAACCGCGCCCCGTGCTGAATATGGGGGTATATGAAGGTTTTATGGAGGGTGGAAGTGATGCCCTGTGTGTTGTTCTTAATCACCTTCCTAGTGGTGCCCAGCATTTTATTGCTATTTATAGCGGCAGCTGCTGCTTGCATTGAGCTGATGTTTAAGGGAATCATGAGTGATGATAAATGATCTTTCTCTTGAGCTGTAGCTGCCAAACTTTAGTTGAGTATCACATAAGCATAGTTTAGCTTTCCCAAGATTCAGCACCTTTTATTTATTTACACAGAAGCTC
>WHYT01015498.1:55149-75048 GCA_009806455.1 Tetrax tetrax | reverse complement strand
AGTTTTCTCTGTTCTGTATTTAACTGGTAAGGTTGCCATATTTCTCTGGTTAAGAATTTTCATTTCTTACTTTACTGGTTTTGAGGGATTTGTAGGAGTTGCAGAGCTGCTACAAATACTCAAGTATGCTAGGTAAAGAAGGTCTATGGGGAGACCTCATTGCAGCTTTTCAGTATATAAAGGAGGCTTATAAGAAAGATGGCAAAAGACTTTACTAGGGCATGTAGTGATAGGACAAGGGCCAATGGTTTTAGACAGAAAGAGGGTAGATTTAGAGTGGACAGAAGGAAGGAATTTTTTATGATGAGGGTGATGAGACACAGGAACAGGTTGCCCAAGAGAAGTTGTGAATGCCTCATTATTGGAAGTGTGGTCCAATTGGAAAGGGCACTTAGCAACCAGATCTAGTGGACAGTGTCCCTCCTCGTGACAGGCGCGTTGGACTAGATGATCTTTGAAGTCCCAAATCATTCTGTTTCTGTGATTCTGCTGTCTGCAGTCAATGACAGGGAGATGACTTGGAATCATAGAATGGTTAGGGACTTATTTACGTTTCTTTAAGATCATATGTAAAAATCACCTACACAGTCAAATTCATAAACTGTCTAGCTAAAGGTGCTGTTGAAAACTGTGGCAACAGGCATTGCTACTTATGGGTGGCATGCAAGTTTAGCTGTTCCTGGTGTCCATTCTCCTTGTACTCTCTGGCATCTGCAGTTGTTTGAGGTGATGTATACTTCATCTTTCCTTTAGTGTCTGTTTGTTGGGGAACTTGTGTAATCTCTCTTCAAATCTGTTGGCACAGTCTGTGTCACTAATCTGAAGTGGAAACAAACCCAGAAGTTTGCTACTTGCAGCTTAAAAAAGCCCTTACTTTTATCTGTTTTAAACCAATCTCCTAGTAGTCTCAGTGAGTGCCCTCTATTGTGGGTTTTGGTGATTAGCAGTTAATCATTCATCTTACCCACTGCCTTCTTGAGTCTTTGCACTTTGATCACGTACGCCCCTCAGCTTTTTTTTCCAAGTTAGTGTCAGCCTTGTTGGTTTCCTAAGCCAGCTGCTTCATTCCTTTAATTACGGTAGTCTTCCTTCTCTCTGCTGTCTCTTAACTCCACCCTAAGATGTGGATGCCAGAACCGCGCCCCGTGCTGAATATGGGGGTATATGAAGGTTTTTATGGAGGGTGGAAGTGATGCCCTGTGTGTTGTTCTTAATCACCTTCCTAGTGGTGCCCAGCATTTTATTGCTATTTATAGCGGCAGCTGCTGCTTGCATTGAGCTGATGTTTAAGAGAATCATGAGTGATGATAAATGATCTTTCTCTTGAGCTGTAGCTGCCAAACTTTAGTTGAGTATCACATAAGCATAGTTTAGCTTTCCCAAGATTCAGCACCTTTTATTTATTTACACAGAAGCTCATCTGCTAGCTTTTGTCCACTGGGTTTTGTGAGGTCTTTCCACAGTGGCTCACCATTGGTACAGCACTCAGCTGCCCATTTGATTACTTGGAGGAAGTAATTGGCATGCAGATCATTCAATTCAGTAAGAAAAAATAAACCAACCCTGAGAAACACTTAGCTGCTCAATAAACATACTGTCAAAGCAAATTATGTCTTTAATTTCTTCAACTGTCAAGGCTCAGGTAAGCTTTCCTACACACAACAGAGCTGTGTGTGATAGAACTTACTGCCAATGTTCAAGTCTTGAGCAGTTTAATTTCTGGTTTGTGTTATTTGTAGTACCTGATAGTAAGGCTGCTTTGGTTTATATTCAGAAGATTGTTAATGACAAATGAAGTTTTACACTGAGTGCTGTTTAGCAAATTAGTAGCCAGTCATACAGTTTTATTAGAAGTTATTGCCCATACTAGATGCCAGAAAATACTAAGATTTTCTTTGAGGTTCATCCATTCCTGAACCCAACCAGCCAACTGTAAGACAGAAAACAAATTTTTTTTTGTAGACAAGGTGAAACTCTTCTAATCTTTAGATCTTCTGAACCCAGAATCATCAGTAGCTCCAGCCCATCTCAAACTCCTTCATAGCTTTACATTTGCAGTTGGTATGTTTCTTTCAAATTAGTTAGCATTTAAATAATGCTTTGTTAGGTAGCGTTTTGTGTTCTGAAACTTACTAGTTTATTTTTTTCTGAATAAACAAGCTAGTATTTGTTATGCTTAGAACAGTTATTTAGCATGGCCTGAATGGAATAGAACTGGATGAGCTTTTCTTCAAGACAGATCTGTGCTTGTGGAGGAGGAGGGTGGTCGTAATTCAAACTGTGGCATTAACTTACTTCCTCTTCTACCTCAAGTACTTCTCTTTACTTTTCACACTTGCCGCTGTTGCTTATAAAGATTTTGCTGGGTTTGGAGAATAGTCAATGGTATCAACAGAACTTTAAGAAGAGACTATAGGCAAGGTGGATTTCAAACTGTGTACAGTGGTGTACGTTTGTCTGTTAGGATAATTTTAGGATTTACTTTTAATAGCAGCTATTTTTTCCTGAAATTAATGCCTTTCTGAGATGAACCCTGAGAGTGTTATGAGGTGCTTGTAAGTTGTGGCATGGATTTGGGTTAGTTATAATTTTAGTATGATCTTCATTTTGTTTTTGCAGGTTTGGACTAAGCAACAAATTTGAAGCAGAATTTCCTTCATCTTTAACTGGAAAGGTGAGTATCTGTGTATCTGTACTATCCAAATAGGAATTGGGAATTGGAGTTAAGATTTAATACAAAAATAAGACTTCCAGGTGTAGTCCATTAAGAGTAATAAATTGCACTGCTATGGTACTGTTTTGGTTTTTTTTTCCCTTGTAGGTTGCACCTGAAGAATTTAAAGCCAGCATTGGTAGAGTTAACAGTTGTCTTAAGAAGAACCTTCCGGTTAATGTACGATGGCTACTTTGTGGATGCCTTTGCTGCTGCTGCACTTTAGGTTGTAGTATGTGGCCAGTTATCTGCCTCAGTAAAAGAGTAAGTTGAACTATTCTTATAATTTTTTATAATTATAATTGTACTGGGTTTGTTCTCATTTTGTTTTTATCTCCCATACCTTTAAAAACTGTGTGCTAGAACTTAAATCAGTTTTATTTCATATGTTTTGTATCAGTTGTCTGTCATACTAGTTAAAGTTACAGCAGACACCAGTCAGAATTTTGAGCTTATAACTCAATGAATGGTAGCAAAGCTGAATGTCCCTGCTAGAACTGTGTACTGTACAGCACTTTTTACTATTGAAGTAACTTTCAACATACTTTTTTAGTAGCTGCATATTCTCTGTGTTTGGGATTATCAGATTTTAGCAGTGACTGAGTAGCAGTTTATTTTGAGGAGCTTCTGATTACACTGTGGCCCAAATAGCCATACGTTTTTGTTTAAAAAGACAATTTTAAGAAATATACTGATTGATTCTTCTTTTTGGATTTTTCTTCCAAGATGTAGATCAGTAAGATTTTTTTCTTTTTTTTTTCCTTTTTTTTTTTTTTACTTTAAGAACTAGAAATTAGTGTTTTGCCTATGTACACTTGGCACTCTGTATTATTCACAAAGAAACTCAATGCACATGCCTGTTTTTCACTTTTCTTCCCTCGCTGCAGTTAAATAGGCTACACTCCCATCTCTTCTGTTTTCATGTGTGTTAAAAATTGTCTTTGGCTAGTCCAGTTTCACTACTTTGAAAGAAGTCTCCGTGCCTCCCCATCTTCTCCTCACTGTTAGTACTGCTTGTCTTTCCATTTGATGGCAAGGCTTCTGTATATTCTCTCTTGTGTAATACTTCTTAGTGCTGCAAATTATGTACAATTCAGTACACTGAACATCACCATGATTTTCTTCATCAAAGTCCTCATTTTACAGGGTTAGTAAATCAAGATGGTCTAAAAAAATATTTTTAGGGTCAACACTGATCATAACAAAACATTTACGCATTTTTGTATCATCTGACTTTGTGTTAAGATCTTAATGCTTAATCCCTTTGACCAGATTACTTAAGACTAGTTTTAATTGTATACAAAATAAGGTAGAAAAGCTTCCTGGTAACGTTTGAGTCCATGGAGGGGAAAAAAAAGTGTTGATGTCAGTATGAATTACATCAAACCCTAAGTTTTCTCTCCTTAAGTGGTCAGAAACTGCTAAGTCTGCTCTAAGTGGATTGTATATCCATATCCTGAAAGTCTGGTACCAGAAATTAGAATTTGCTAATTGCTTCAACAGATGAGTTGGTGACTTAACTAGGTTGCAGAGAAGACTACCTTTACCATTCTAGACCTAGATCTGTCTGTTGCAAACACAAGGAAGGGTTGCATTGCTACTGTCCATGTTTAACTTCTAAAGGAGAAAGCTTCTGTTGCTCTTTAGTTTGACCCATTTTTCTCACATAATGTGCTGTTATAGCAGGAAATGATAGCAGGGTGTAACATGGTAGAGGCTGATGCCACAAGCCCTCATCTTCTGAACTGGGGCCTCATAATCTGTTACCAGAAGACACAAATAACTTTTTATAGATTGTTAAAGTGAAAACAAAGGCAAGGGCTTTTAACATCTGGGGCCAGAGAACAGAGTTTGAAGCTGAGGAAGGAGATTCTGTGTGGGAACTGTGAGAAGCAACAGTTAGAGAAGTGCTTCTGTTGTGTGGGACAGGAGCTAAGGTGAGCTCCATTCCAAAGGGGTAAATCTGAAAAAAAAACCAAACCCCAAACCAAAACATGGACCTCTGCTTAGAGGAGACTGGAAAGAGATTAGTGGTGTAATTGTTGCTCTAATATACAGACTGCGTTAACACAGGAGACTCTCAGAGAAAGAACAGCAGGAGCAAGGACAAAAATTTGGGGTTAAAGTTCCAAAAGTCATCCCAGAGGTACATCCCAAACTGTCAGTAAAAGTTGCGTTTTTTTCCTGTTAAAATGGGTACCAGGAGACATTTAAGGACCTTTGCACCTTTTCCTGCACTTAAGATTGGGTGACTGAGGCTCAGGCTTGGATGTCCAGCATTGATGAAATTGAGGTTAGGACTCAGCTGCCTAAACACTATATCTTGTGCTACTGTGGATGGCATGCTGTCAGCTTGGAGGATTGTCTGTCAGAGAACCCCAAACTTGGTGTCATTTGGGCATCTGGAGAGTATAATATAGAGAAGAATTAATTAACTTGTGTTCTTAAAGGCAAACTGAAAGTGACAAGAATGCTTTCCCAAACTGTAACTCTTAATCCTGGACCTGACTTTTTTTTCTGGTAGAGGATGTAAGGAGTAAAGCTATGGAATATTTTAAATAATGTATTTGCAAATTCTAGTATAGGAAACAAGCAGAAGAATTTGTAATAATTCCAATCAGGGCTACTACTCACAGAAAAGCAGTGAAAAAGTTACTGCCACTTTTGTTGCTTGAATGTTGAGTGGATTCAACTTTATTTCTTGGTAGACCCAGGTCAGGAAAGTACAACGTGATTTAAATCCCTCTTATCTGGAATTACAGGTTTATTACCCTTTAAGATCTAGGTACTGAATTGCATCCACAAGATTGCATGTAAGATTTTTCTTTTATGCAATACTTTCTGTCAGTTTATGTCAAAGTGCAGGAAACTAATCATACATATTTTTCTAGAAATGGGGAATGTGAGAGACATGATGTGTGTGATGTGAATTACCTGGAGCTGCTGAGCAAACTGACAGCAGTTGTAAATACAGCCTGGTTCTTCTAGGTTCCAATCTGTAATTTGCTCAGTAGATTCCAGTAGAATTGTTACAATAATCAACTTGGTATTCTTCCACTATAAAAAAAAAAAAAAAAAATCCATAGGCTATTTTCGTTTGCTGCTGGTGCCACAGACTTCAGCCATAGGTGTAGTCACAACAGCCAGGTTTCATTTCTTGAGGACACAGGGATCCAGAATGACATGTGCCTGTTTCTTCCCTTCAGCTTTTAGATACAATGGATTCTTTCCCACTGACACTGATAGTGTAAAATAATTACAACAAATGAACAATAAATAAAAGGTTACTTATTTTACAGTACCTGCACTTGTCTGAGAAGTGTTGCCCAGAGAGCTTTGTTAATTCAGCCCTGTTCTAAGTGATTCCTAGTGAAAGGACAGTTACTTGGAACTGGCCTCTGTTACATCATTCGCTGCAGTGATTGCAAAAGACTCCCAAGATCATATGATGAGAGAGTCTGACTTCTGAAAGCAGGATGGGAGTGTTCCCATGTAGAACTGAAATTTGTGTAGAATGTGTTTTAATTGCACAAAAATATACCAGCCTTCATCTTTGCCCTTTTCTGCTGAAATGGAAGACTAACAAATTTGTTTTGTTGAACGGCATATGCAGTGAGCTAACAAGTGGGAGTGTTTCTCAGATTAAGGATTTTATTAAATGAAACAGTGGTTTCAACTACACAATTGCTTACTTTTAATACAGAAGAGTAATTTTCCTCATAATGACCAATTAAGAAATGCCTGGTTTAATGAGGCTGAATCAATCTACCATGCTCTTAAATTGCTGGTATACTTTGCAGCTCTTTTTCAGAGAAACTTTTTTTTTAAGGTTCGTATAGACAAAATAAAAGCTGCAGCTTCAGCATTTGGAAAGCTACAGTAATTCTCGTAATCTTTCTCTGCATTCTATATTTTTACTACCTTTCATTGACTTTTTACATTCTAATGTGAGTGCTATCACAAATGTAAATATGATTTTTGAAATTGCAGCCAATTATTGAAAGTTTGTGTGTAACAGGAATATATGCTTATTTTGTTCACTGAAAAATAAGTTAAGGGTTTGTGTCCTCAAATTAGCAGGTGCTTCAAGATAGGAATTAAGTCACAGACACTTGTAAGCTTAATTGTTAATTATATCACTTTAATGCATTTCTATGCAATGAAAGCTTTCCCTTCACTGTATTTTTCTTTTCAGTGCTTTGTTCAGTGCTAGTTTTGGAAGTCTTTGTACAGTATTGTTTCCTTCTTGAAGTATTTGAGAAAAAGCCTGCTACTCTTCACCGGTAGAATAAATGTTTAATTGTATTCAGTATCTTATTGCCTTTCTCCTTTTATGTGGTCTCGATTCGATTTTAATGAATAAAAGCTGCAAGAAAATTACAGGAATACAGTCCTTCGTTTGCAGATTTAGATCATCAGTGATCTTCAGCAGCTTTACTCATAGATTGTACCACCCTCTCTGGGACAAGTTCCTGATTGCACAAATGGACATTAAGTCTTTAAGTTATTGTTCTTTAAATAAAAAGAATAATATAGTGAATTATAATTCAAAAAGCACTACAGGCTGAGGTGCCTATTTGAAGCCACTTTTTCAAATGAATTGACACTCATTTTCAGTGTTAACTAAACGCTGTAGTTCCCAATGTGTAAATAGGATAAATAATTTCAACAGAAACAGTAACAATGAAAGCTAAAAGCTATGGTGGAATTGCAGTATTGCTAGGTTTCTTAAAAGCTGGCATTGTACATGTAAATTGCATGTTGCAGAAGGTTCATGGGCAGTCTCTTAAAATGAATAGAACTGAGATATTTAAGAGCAATCTGTACTAATACTTACAAGAGCTACTTGTTTGTTTGTGAATTCACACAAAGCTGATGAATGCTGCTTAAGCCTCATCATTAGTTGTCACTTACATAGCAGTTTGTATATTCAGAGTGCTGTATAAACATAAGCTAATTACAACTTTCAAAGTATTGATTAAATTAAATATGTGATGGAGGAGTTGGAATGAATTTTCTCAAATACAGTAGTATTGCTTGGCAGTGGATGATACTGATGTTAAAATACATTAGTTCAGTTTATTGAAGCTATGAATAAACTACATTTATTTTCAAAACTGAAGGAAATACATATTTTCTCATTTGCCTGTCTGCCAGGGGCTTGGCAGTGGAGATACTCTAATACTATAATGCTTTTCCAAGGCTTTCCTCAAGGCAATTACATAAGACTGAAGATGCCTTGTTTTTGAAGTTTCTGTTGTGACAAGTGACACTGTAATTCAGCATGGACGAATCTGTAAAATTGTGATGTATTTATATTTATCCTAATCAGAACACGTGTTTATTGGCTCTAGTGAGCTTCGTGAAACTTTATTTTAAAATAGATTTTGTATGTATCAAATATGCATTCTTGACTATTGTCTTCAACTATATTTAGAGGTCTTTAAAATATTGTATTTTTGGGTTTTTTTAGTATTAACTATAAAATGAAAACTTCAAAAGAATCAGAAGATTCAGACCTGGAATATTTTTATTTTAAAAATTGTTTACTGTGATTTTGGTCAGAAGAGTCATTAAGTCCTCCACATACTGAACTTAAAGTGGCAAAGCTTGTAGAGTGCTAAAAATGTGAAGTCATCATGTGTATAACTCTGATTATTGTGGTTTTTTTCTGTTGTGAAATGAGATTTTATTTTCTTCAGAGCACCGTATAAAGTTTTATCAGGTTTTCATGTGCTTTCCTAAAGGGTAGAGTAGTGAGTGGGTGCATAGTGAGGTGTAGGAGCAGATAGTTCTGTCATGTCTTTTAGTTTGCAGACCAGCTTGGGCAGGGCAATAAGATTGACATGAAGAATACTTACAAATGTAAGGAAATCACAGAATATTAGTTTGTTTCTTTATTGGTCAAATGCAAATCCTTTAGTATTTCAGAAATACGTGTTCTAAAGTTAAATTTGTAATTTCATGTATTCTTAATAGCTTTTATATTGATCTTAAATGCAGCATATATCTTTGGTTTCTGTAGTGAATTTGCTAAATACTATCTAAGATTTAACTGCATTTGTAGTTAGAATGATATCTCAGCATTCTAGTATTAATAAAAATAATACATGTAAGATGAACATTTCTGTATTATAGTGCCTTTTACATTGTGATGGCCAAGGTATAGAGAGGAAGCTGTAGATCATGCAGTGGTTTGGTTTTAATATTGCTTTTTGTATTGCTTTTCGTATCCAATTTGGTGTGTTTCTGAAAAAAAAAACCAAATCTGAGCTAGTTGAAATTTGCATAGAGCTATTTTGAAAGAGCATGCTAAAAATGGTTTAGCTTGTTGTCAGATTTGGAAATCAGGTTAGGAAGAGTAATTTTTAGGATTTTGTCTTTAGCATCTTGTAGATGGTGCCAAATAGGGAGCATATGCAAACACTGTTGAGGAAAGAATTAGAAAGCAGAATTACTTGAAATTCATATGACAAAGTTTAAATAAGGAGAAAACACTTTGCTGAACAATAACTTACTAGACTGTGTTACTGTAAAACACATAAAACTAGAATGAGCTGCTGGCAAGTGTGAGGTAATGACACTTCTGTGCCTCTTCTCTTCTCTTGCTTTTTCTCAAGTAGTCTTGCCCAGGGTTGTATTCACTTTTTTGTTTCATTAAACAAACCAGGGTAAAACGTTATTTTCTGTGTAAGTGGAACACTCTCAGTAACTCAAGCACTATATATACATAAACTTGTTATTTAACAAAAAAAAAAATAGCGCAAGAATCATGACTACTGAGAAAGCAGTTGGGAAAATGAGGGGGACAGGTCTTTGACAAAAAAGACTGAAGGAGTTAGTAAGTCTTCTACTGTACCAAGCATACATGTAAAGAGGAAAGTGACTACTTACCTTTAATTTTGTTCCCCATAAAAATTATTTTTGCTTAATTTTGGAATGAATTGTTGACTTTGGAACAATAATTATGGTGATGGAAAATATTTTTAAGTCGCCAGATTTATTTTTTTCTAAACTGGTTAACTAGCTACAAGATCAGCCTACTTGGGATTCTGTAATTTTCTCATTCAGTCCTAGACAGGCAAAGCACTGTAGAGGCTATCTCTTTCAGTGGGATCATTCTCTTCAGCATGCATACTAGTGAAGTGTTGGATTTTACAGGACCTTCCGGAGCTATTTTGTTAAGCTGTGCTGCCATTCAGTCTTTCTGGCCACGTAGCTTCTCTTCCATTCTTGGCCCCTGCTGTTAGACACACCTAACAGCAGGAATCAAAGGCTTCCTACATACTAATAAATTAAACCTGGGTGTGTCCCTAGGTGCTTTATAATTTGTACTTTTAGAGAGGTCCCTGACAGGCTCTGGGTCTGTATTGTGAAACAATTCCTGGGCGCTATTGAAATACTCCAGGCACTATGAGTGGTTTGGAGGTTATGAAAACTTACTGATATACATGTAAGCTGTTTCTTGCCAGCTGGCTTCAAGTGAATGGAAATGTTTCTGGGCACAGTTTCATTTCCTAATAGAGATGTAACTTGAGATTTCTCCACCTGCATTGGCCTTCAACTACATTCCATAGAACACTGCTAGGTATTTTGGAAATAAATGATGGAGACCCAAATTAACATCCCTGTAACCTTAAAAGAGAAGATGGAGGTGGAATTTTTATCCATATTCAGTTTGTAATTTCCCACAGTGGATGACGTCAGATGAGTTATGTGTTGGAGATTCAGTCCTATTTTCATCCCTCTTATGGTCAATTCCATCTTACGTGTTCATTTGCTGTGGCCCTTTCTGTGAGAATGTGTTTCAGCAGAAGGTGGATGCTTTAAGTTGTGATGGCCAAATTTGATAATTTGTTTGGAGGGAATGGAGTTTCATGGGTTTTGTTTCCTTATAATGACAGAGAATCAGAGCTAGAATTTAATCCCAGAGTAAAAGAATTTAAATTCTTTGTTTACATATTCAAGTAACAACATTAGTTATAATCTTGATGCTTCATAGAATCATAGAATGGTTAGAGTTGGAAGGGATCTTCAAAGGTCATCTAGTCCAACCCCCCTGCAAGAAGCAGGGACATCCCTGACTAGATCAGGTTGCTCAGAGCCTCATCCAGCCTGGCTTTGAATGTTTCCAGGGATGGGGCATCCACCACCTCTCTGGGAAACCTGTTCCAGTGCTCTACAACTCTTATTGTAAAAAATTTTTTTCTAATATCTAATCTAAATTTACCCCCTTCTAATTTAAACCCATTACCCCTCGTCCTATCACAACAGGCCCTACTGAACAGCCTGTCCCCATCTTTCCTGTAGGCCCCCTTGAGGTATTGGAAGACCGCTATCAGGTCTCCCTGGAGCCTCCTCTTCTCCAGGCTGAACAGCCCCAACTCTCTCAGCCTGTCGTCATAGGAGAGGTGCTCCAGCCCTGGATCAGTTCAACACCTGTCTGGCTGTGAAATGTGTTTTTCCATGTCTTAATTGAGCCTTCTCAAGGGAAGTGTGTTAATTTTGCCGAAGTCAAGACTATTACTTCTACAGGGCTTCGCTATAATTTGAAGTTTCCACAATGAGTGGTTGGCTCTAGTCGCTGTCATTTCATTACAGAAAGTAGCTAGGTACACTTACTTGGTGACTTAGCTCTTACAGGACAGGTGAAATATCTAGTGGCCTTTACATCTTGAGACTTTTGGGTTGTTTGTATATGAGAGGAAATTTGTAGATGACTTTTGTAATCAACTTTTAGGAACTTTCCTTGATAATTTCTCTCTGCCACATATTTCTATTGCAGATCAAAATGACTTTGGAAAATACACATCCAGTTAATATGTTGGTGCTAATACAACAAGATCTTCTCCGTTGTACTGCTGGATAATGTACACAGGGTGTATGTTACACTTTCTCCATTCTCCACAAACTTAATGTCTTTAGTGCTTTCTTAAACAGTCTAGGAGTTTGAAAATCAATGTAACCAGAGCCTCTGAGGAATCGTATTTAGCTTAGATATTAAAAACTGTTATGTGCAATAATGTCAAATGACACTGCTCTCCTCTTTATATCAGCAGGCAATTTGGTGAAAGAGACTTTTCCAGAAAGTAGCTGATTTGATTTGATTCATTAACCTTTAAATTAATTTTTCTGTGGTGTACCAACCCAGGGTCAAGACCTGTACAAATTAGGTCAGTTTATCAATCATATGAGGATATGGGACAATATCCTCCGGGATATCTTTTAGACCAGGAAGCTTCCTGAGGTCAATTTGATGTTGTCAGTTCTTCTGCTCCAGAATTCTGCAATTATATTTCTCTTTGCCTGATCAGGAGCTTTGATCTGTGCTTTGATCTGGGCTCACTTTCGGCCCAGAATCATCTATAAGGTAACACAAGTTGCAGCAATAGTAATTCTGTTGGACAAGGCAGTTATTTCAAGACAGTACAAAAAGCGCCAGAGTGCTACTTCTCTTTCCAGATATTCTTCAATCTGTGTAGTATGGGTTTCACTCACTTTCTTGCTTGGGTGCTGCAGTGGCTTCTGCACCTGTATAAACAACATCCTAGCTACTACTAGGAAAGATGATGCAAGATACACATATGTTGTTGAACAGACCTGTTTTCAAACTACTGTACATGCTGGAAAAGGTATTTCAGGATGTGAAATCAACATAGGTTTCATCTTTATCATCTTTGCCTTTCACGATTAGAGAATTCCTCAGTAAGACGTGAATCTTACCAATTTACGGTTTCTAAAGGGTTTATTTGTGATAGCGTTCAAGGTGGGGGCTTTCTCAGCACGGATAAAGATATCTCTACAGTTATGCGTGTTCCGAGTACAGCTTTGGCATTTTGATGGCACCGATATGGGCCTCAAAATAGGCTTGGAGGGTGTTCTGACATGCTGCAAGTGAGCATGCAGTTGTATGACTCAGTTACCTTCTAACTTTATATTTCATTGTTTGTGCTGATAACTAAATTATTTGAGTGTAAATTTTGTGGTCAAGTGTATCTTTGCTTGGAAAATGAACAGAAATTCCTGCTTCCATCATTTATCTCTTTAAGCAGAGACAGTGTAATTGAAACCTCTGATAGGATCATTCCCCTTTCTTCCATGGGGTATAATACAAATTCTGTCCATATAAGAGTCAACAAAAATCTGCTGAAATTGGTCTCTTTGTATTTTGAAATTTGAGTATAAATTGTGTTTTTTCAGGGCAGTAATCAAAATTATTGATACTTGATTGTGATAAAGTTTTGTATGAAGTAATTTGAAAATCTCCATGTACTATGTATTGGACTACTGTTGCATTACACTTAGATATGTTTTGGAGTTTTCAAATGAGAAGTCCAAGATCAGATGCATTTAGGGGGAGATTCTCCTGTTGTTCCCAGACAACTACAAATAAAATTGATAGAGGATCATGTTGTTACTGTCCATGTT
The DNA here is from genome assembly GCA_009806455.1 of Tetrax tetrax. Taxonomy (NCBI): domain Eukaryota; kingdom Metazoa; phylum Chordata; class Aves; order Otidiformes; family Otididae; genus Tetrax; species Tetrax tetrax. Next base: position 61,907 of record WHYT01015498.1, on the reverse strand, counting down.
GTTTCTCTGCTTAAATAAAGACAAAGGGAGGTACTCAAATTAGCACCATTTTGGGAGTCATGTAAGATCCTTTTGTTTAGTATGGTACCAGTCATTCACTGATTTACAGCAGGAGTTGAGGGGGCTTTGGCCCATTCACTGGTCCGGGTTAGCCCGGGTTTGCGCAGCCTGCATGTCGTGGGTCACGCACTGCAAGATGGGGCCCTGTGGCTGCACAGCCTCCCCCCAGACCAGATCGTAACTGCATCTGGAACTGTAAGTTAACATCACTAGATGCTGGAAAGACGTAACAAAGGTCTTATAGTTGGTAGTACAGGTAATACACTATTTGTATTTGATACTGCCTTGTTTCTACGTGAAAAGTTAATACTTAGTCTTTGTAATTTTTTTTTTTTTTCTTCCATGCTTAAGGGCAAAACTTTATTTTACTTAATTGGGAGCAATAAGCATTGGTGAAAGCTAATTCTGAGTTGTGCTTTTGTGGTAGTCTGCTTTTCTCAAAAGACACTCTCAAACATTCATATTTTTAAAGAATCAGTTATTTTACAGGAATGTTTTATTAAACGTTGCATCTAGGTAGTTCATTGAAGAGATATATTTCACAAAATTCTGTGGATAACATTAAAGACTATCTGCTTTTTCACAAAGTATGTTACAAACCATACTTTCTTATTATTGGTATGCTAAAAAGTGTACTTGGATTGCAGTTTTAGCTTTACTCGAATATTGCATCGGGTTTTTTAAGAAAAAAATTTAAAAGCTGGATAGTATTAAATCTTCCTAATAAGCGAGTCTCTCTTCCACTTAATTTGTGCTTTTGTTGTGGCTAACAAATAATTTGCTGTATGGGTTTTTCTGTACACCATTGATAGAATATATAAGCTTGTCATCCTAGTGTGCTGGAAATGCTACACTCAAATCAAGTGTTCCTTTCTGGTTTTGTATATCCTCACCTGCTCCTCACTGTAAATCATTGAGATGTCAAGAGCAGTGATTAATTAAGCTGCACGTGCAAGTGCTTTTTTTTTTTCACCTGTCAAGTAGGAAGAAAACTTATTATAGTGAATTGTGTGATGCTGTTTAATTCATTTCTTTTTATTCCAGGCTCTGAGGTTTGCAGAAATATTTTCCAGTCTAATTTTCATTAACACTTCTGTATTGATAATACGATGTGATGTGGGGGCTATGACTATCCCAAATTGTACTACAGGAAGGATTGTATTTGAGGCTCTGGGAATATAACTAATCGTGGTCTGGAGGCTGCATGTGTTTTTATTTCACGCTAGTCAAATGACTTGAAACTGGCTTCTTATTTAAAGAAACCAACTAATAGCACGTAACTACCTATCAATTTCTTATTTATGTGTATGTATTGTGATATAGATGCAATTTTATTGAAATTTGAAAAGCTTGGTTGTTTTTCACACTCTCTGGGTCAAACAATGGAATTAAATAGTATAGTGATCTTAATCTGTTATTAAAAGGTCCTGGAAAGGAAGATTACAAGGTAGATTCAGATTTTGAATCAGTTTTGCCATTGGTTTAGCAGCGGGTGGGCAGGCAGATGCCTGCTCAGAGTAGAACCTATTGCCATTTTTCACCATTGATAGAGTAGCCTTTCAGAGTCAATGAGCTCTGTCAATGTGAGCTTGTCAAGGCTACAACTTCATAGACCTGAGAGGCGGTTTGAGAGGTCAGCCCTTTTCAGGTTTGCTGTGATGCAAATGAACTTTAATGCTTAAACAACTATTGGAATTTTTATGTCTGCTCCTTGTTCTTTTTTCTTCACAAAGTCATTGACGAGACATTCAGTGCTTTTTAAATTGGAAGTTGCATTGTGCTAAAGACCTAGTACAGATTTACGGAGGGCTGAAAGCAGTTAGATCATGTTCTTTTCATGGTGCGATTAGAATCAAATCGATTTCCCTACAGCCTTCAGCATTCAGATGGCAATTTTAACAAAGCTTGGGGGCTAGACAAGGGACAAAACGACTGAACTGAATGTTAATTACACTCTGCAGCCTTATTTTCTTTTGATTTGGAGCTGACTGGCAACTAAATTAACAAAAGTGTGACCATAACTGCTGCCCTATTTTCATTTAAAAGGAGAGCAGACTCTAAAAGGCTATCTTTACAAAGAAACAAGTGAGGTCTACTGATTATTGTTAAAGGGCACTGTCTTTAAAAAACATAATAATAACAATAACCCCCAAAATACTCAATTCCCAGTTGATGTGATAAATTAGTCACTGGCACATCCACCTTCTGATAATTCCTTGACTTGCACTTTTAAAAATAAAAAAGTAATAAAAATTCAGCGTAATGATTACTTCTAGATATCAATGATCTGATTTTTAATTATGTGACCACAGTATATGCTTAGATGTGTTTCCCCACAGCCGCTTCGGTATTAAGCTAGAGAGGAACTGATGTTTGAAAACCAAGATGCTAATATTTGTTGGGAAGTGAATAATTGGTTGTCTAATTTTTATTTTGCTCAGACACTCTTGTTTTTCATGAGAGCATGTAGCTTGATTTGTTAAGGTTCATTTACAGTACTTGTATTTTGTAGTAATAACAGCAAGATGCTTTCTCATCCCTTCCCCTCACCCCTCTCTGCCTTGTAAGGAAGCTGCAGCTGCACTAAGTTGTATTTGATCCTTGTCATTGCTCCGTCCTTTTGCACCTGCAGCTCTCTTGGTCTCATCTTAACACCTGGCACCATGAATTATCCTCTTTTTATTCATAGTCGGTAGCAAATCCCATTTAGAGCTAAGCAGTATATATTCTGGCAGTCAAATGACCATAAATGTCAGAATGTATTTCTCAAATGTAAATATAACTGAATAATTATATTCAAAATGCTGTGAGACTTTACAGCACAGAATGTCCTTAAAGATTATGCATGCTAGTATTAAAAAGCTGTGAAGAACTTCTTTCAGGATTCTCTGAAGTTTGTCCAGTACAACATAGGTAGTAAAACTTTGCTTTAGAATCCTAAGTATTGCGTTTGTTCTTTATACAAATCACAGATTTAGTCATATTCATCTGTGCAGTTTACCGTAACTTTCTGCATTTGGTTTTCAGTCTCTAAAATCTGGATATAAAAGTAACAAAAATTTATCTTTTGTTTAGAGTATTGTATGTTTGTACTTGACCTACAGCATTGCAAAGTAGTTTGCAACATTTGTCAGTTTAGATGCCTGCCTTCTTAGAAGCATTGCCTTTAGAGGACTGATACTGCAGGAGCACTGTTCCTGCTTTTATACTTAGATCACATCAAAATTTCTGTAGTTTTAGAGTTATAGCTGCTGTAAAAACCAGAAAGCATATATCTGAACAGCTTTTGTTCCAAAATGGTTGAGGACAGTTACTTGGGTCTCGTAAAATGTTGTGTCTGTTCTAGTTACTGTTTAATACCAGGGAAGTTTTGGTAGTACTACAGACCACCCTGTACTCAGTCACTGTCCTGTACCTCTCTCCTTTTCACACAAAAGCAGCTGCAAAACAAAGTTTTCTAAAACCAGTCAAGAGTAAAATTCTTTCTCATTTGTCTTCCAGACACGAAGATCGATTGAGAAGTTATTAGAATGGGAAAACAATAGGTTATACCACAAGGTGAGTGCCGCAGGGAGCAGCTTCGGACTGTTGGAGTTTGAATTGCACAGTATGGAAACAGATGCTTTTGTTGAACGAAAAATATGAAAGGTGGACAAATGGGCTAGTCTGTGTGCTGCAATAAAATACAGCTCATTTTTCTTCTTTTTCTTTCCTCCTTGTCTAGCTGTGCTTGCATTGGAGACTAAGCAAAAGGAAATGTGAAACGAATAACATGATGGAATATGTAAGTTAAAGGGCTGTTTTGTGAGTTTCTCTATTAAATGATCATTTATTTTGCTTCTGATCTTATTCTTTTCATGATTATTAATCAGTAAAGGTGTCAGGAGCTTAATCGTCTGAGTGCAAGGATTTTCTACGGTTCACAGATGCATGGTTTCATGTGCAGGACTGATTTATAAAGTTATGAATGACTTGAAAACAAGGCTTCACTGTGTTCTGAAAAATAATAAATTAATTGCCAAGATAAAATAGCTTGAACATGTGCTGATGGAGTGTGAAATTTTAGATGCTGTATAAAGAATAACCACAACTTTGGTTACGCAGCAAGTCAGATATGGCTGTTTTATATAATGCTAATCAAGTCTAAAAGTATGGAAGAAGACCTTTCAACTAAGCTGTTGGAGCTTAAGAAACCTTTAGCCTTTTTAGATATTAACTGCCCCTTACCTCGACTGTCTTGAAAGTATCTTTATCTCCAACTGGTGTCACTAAAATATTTTAAGTCAGTCTCCGGAGTTCTAACTTATTTCAGTCTTTGACTGAGACTCCGTAAGCCCTTCTTGGAATTATACAGTGAGAAGTTACATGTGGCTTAAAATGAGTGATGTCCAATGTAGGATTTCAGTTTTTTTAGCTTGCAACCTTCTTGATCATTTTTGGTGCTGTTTTTATTTCTGTGTTCAAATTGTCTTGGAGGTACATATAATAGGATGAAATTAAGCTGCTAAAATGTAAGAAACATTAGAAATTGCATAATTTATTTTAATGCTCTAGGAAGTAGGACATGGGAAGGGTTAACTTTTTAAAAATAAAGATTAGCCTTTGAGAAATGTCTACTGTGTTAGTTTGAACTTATCTGTGATCTTTCGTTACAGGGTACTTTGTCTATTCTTTGAAACAACAAAGCTATCTCATATAGAAAATGTCAAAGTTATTAAATAGCTTGAAATTATATTAAAAGAATCTTTTTCTTTTAGTCTTTCACTTTTTCCTGTTTCTACATTAGATTTTATTTCTAGCCTGAAAGGTTGGATCTTTAAAATGCATTTTTTACAGAATACTTCTGTTCAGTTAACTGAATAAATAGACTTTTTGTAACATCTGTTCTGCAAATTTTTTTTATTTAGATGTGTGAGAGATGACTGAAAATTGAATAAAGCAAATTTCAGAAAGTAGATTTGAGCTTTACCTAAATGAAAGGGTTTTTGTTTTTTTTTTTTTTTTATTTCACCTGAAAATTTTGTGTATCTACAGGAAAACATCACATCCTCTGTTTTGGAGATTCAGTTGGAAAAAAAAAACATATACAATGCTAATTTGTAAATATCGTGACCCAGCAACATTTACAAGATGAACGTTTATTCTATTAAATACAATTTAAAATCAGTTGACTTGTTTACACTAATAATATGTAAGCATGACCGTATAGGTGTACAGGGTAAAGATCAAAGATTTTAAGTTACTCTTGTGCCCAAAACTTGCTTCTTTGCCCACTTGGGGTTCTAAATCCACTGTTGTAGATACTAAACTAACTAAACAATTAAATTAAATAAAGACAAGATAGGCTTGCACCTTTGGTGTAAACACAGTGTTCCAGCTTTACTTCTTGCTCCATTTTTGAAACTTTGAATATCAGAAGCCCTGGTATCTGAAGCATCCAGTGGTTGACTCATGTTAGCAATCAATGGATTTTGAGGAGTTTGCATAACTTCTGAAAATAAGTCACTTCTGAATATCTCTAAAAAGAAACTTATATACATATGTTCAGTACGCTGTCAGAGATAGAAGTGTTTACTCTCTAAGGAGCTAAGTTGTGATCTTCTTTACAATCAGAAATATTTAGAAATTATTTTTTTTAACTTCTTAGAAATGCAAGCTTCCCTTTCAGGTAAATAAAATCCTTAGTTAGGTTACCAGATGCATTTCTTAGTTTATGAATACAATCATGCTACTGCATTATGGCTGTGTCTCTGAAGAAAGAAAATGCACAAGTGAACATTTTCTCTAAGCTTTCTGTTTGAAGTAGGATAAATACCTGGATTGTATTCTGGAGTGTACCCTACCCTGTGTACATAGCTCAGAAATATATAGTTTAAATTTGAGTCTGGACCATAAGAATAATAATGCAAGCGCATTGGTCAAGTTTCTTGTTAACTATATGCAGGTTTGTTAGATGTGGGAACTTTGGAAAGGTTGGTACACTTTTCTATACAGGTTTTGAATGATAAACATGATATAGAATCCTATATTAAGCAGAAACAATTTTGAAGTAAAGGGAATTGCATGTGTATTTGAAAATTGACTTTCCATATATTGTCCCTTCTGCTTTTTGTTAAATGAATGTATTTATCGCTTTCATAATTTCTTCTTAATAAAGTAAATGAATTATGTTTAAATAATAATTATGTAGTAGTTTATTTCAGTTTATTTAGATGTGTTTGGTATTGGTAGGCAAACTTTTATTTAATTTGATTCTTTAAAGAGTTTTGGTTTTCTATCCCAAAACAATTAAATCAAACATGACTTTTCTAATGGTCTCCTACCTAAGAAAAGTATTATGATCTTTGATTGATATTGCAACTAGATGTACTTCTAAAAAAAAAAAAGGCATGTGAATTATCATTGTGATAGATAATACAATTGTTGTCATCTACCACTTAATATATATTTTGTTTTCTTTTTATACAGGTCATCCTTATAGAATTTTTACCAAAGACACCGATTTTTCGACCAGATTAGCATTTGATTTATTTATAGAGACTTTCTCAAGTATGTTGTCTTTCCAATGGTGCCTTGCTTGGTGCTCTTCTGGTGGTGACATAGCATTGGTTCTACAGAATCTTGTGGTGTTTTCGTTCTTTTTGTTTGTTTGTTTGTTTTTTGGTTTTTTTTTTGTTTGTTTTGGGTTTTTCTTTTTT
>WHYT01015498.1:42173-55129 GCA_009806455.1 Tetrax tetrax | reverse complement strand
TTTTTTTTTTTAAATAAGAGCATGTTCTAAGTGCATTTGGTCAAACTCTGCAAAGTCATTTCACACAAATGTTAACTACTACTTAAGTTATTGTTACTTTTACTACTTCTGTTTATTAATGTATCTTGATTTTCAGAGTCTTTTATATGTGTGCGCGTGTATGTGTACATATATATATTACTATAAATACACAGCTGAAAATGTTATACAAGTGAGCAGGTATTTTTTTATCCCCAAATGACACAACTGATTGACTGTACATTGTGTAAGTCCTTTTAATCATTAATTTACATGCTGAAATACCTTCGAAGATCTTCCTAAACTTTTGTCAGTGACTAGTCAATTGTAAATATGTTTATTTCCTTTTGAGATATTGGCTAGTCTCTTCCAACAAAAGAAGGAGATAAAGTTCTTTTTGAAACTGTGCTTTTTGGAACCCAAACGTCATTGCGTTAGTAGAAATCTCTGTGCTTTTCATGAAGAAGTCCTGTCAGCTGGTTCTGAAGAAGTTCTAATTTAAAGGTTTAAAAAAAAGAAAGCAGCAAAATATAATTCTTTTACTCAGACTAGAAGAATCACTGAGGGAATTGCATGCATCTGGTTAGTAGAACTCAAGATCACAAAAATATATTAGTATTACACTTTATAATGTAGCTGTTTTAATTCAGGCTAATGCAAGGTATCAGCTTTATTCCTACCGTTTACAGAATCCTCTACACAGGCGTGCAGAAGGACTTGTTTTACTAAAACTTACTGTCCAAGAGGACCTTTCAGGGTGGTTGCTTTTTTTTTTGTTTGTTTGCTTTAAAACCACATAGCAGAAAAAATTTATTGAAGAAGTCTTGAACAGTACAGCTCCAGATGCAAATACAGGTGCCGTATATTAAAAAAAATCAAAGCAGGGTACACTGGGCAACAGTGTAAGTTGTTTAAATGTCTTAGATAATTATTTATTGCACCCTTGCTTCTGCTCATTTTGGTTTACAAAGCTTATTTTCTGTATAAGTATATGACTTTTTTAACTGGATATATGATGTATGCTTGGGTCAGGCCAGTTGTATTTCTGCTTGTGTCTTAGTTGTACATATCTTCACACATTGCAGTTTTTTTTAATTGCAACTCAATCATATTTTTAAGTTTGCTTTAGGTGTCTAAAATTACTGTACATGAACATTGATGTAAGTTAAGAATATGTTCCTTGTACAGTTGTGGTAGCAAGCAATAATGTGAATAGATGAAAAAACAGATATACTCTGCTTAATATTTGTATGAATGAAAAGTTGATACCACTACAAGAGTAATCTTCTCTTTTTAATCTTTTAAATACAAGTTTTATTTCAAGGTAATATATTACAGATACCTTGATGCTGTGAACTATTTTTCTATGTCTTAAAAATATTTATTCTCTGTAAAATATTCTCTAGTGAGTATTATATTCCTAAATTGTTGATAGTGGGAGCGTTCTAGAAAGTTTTAAGTTTTCTTAAATCTAAGCCTTCTGTATCTGTTCCCAAAACTCATCCTTTGCTCAGCTTTCATCTGTGGTTTCCTCCTGTTTAATTTGAAAATAGGTCAGCTATGCTTTTCATACAAGCTTACAAGTGTGTTTCTTCAACTTGATGGAATATGATTTTTAATTAACAAATACCAGTTTTGTGCTGCTTCGGTCTTCTGGGTCCCGCAACAGTTTCTCACCGAAGTAACTGGTTATAATTTTTTTTTAAAAAAAATCAGTTTCAACCTCTGCTTTAATACAAACTGGGATCTGCAGCACTCCTCCTTTCAACCAGGAGTATTCGTTAAAATCTCGCACCCGTTTCAGCCTGCCAAGGAGGCCAGGAGCCTAACATTGATGGCAGCTGAGGTGGTGGAAGTTGGAGGTGCAGGGGAGAGGCTGGAATTGAACAGAAATGGTAGTTGGTGATAAATCCTGATGATCAGAAATACATGTTGATTTCTTTCAAGTGTCAGTTTTCAATAAAATGACTATTGAATCATATAAGGCTTAGATTTTATTATCAGAATTCTCGATTGACCGTATAGATAGGTTTGTGTCATGGATGCAGTTTTCAACTGGGATGCAGTTTTCAACTGGTAGTTCATTAGTGCGGAGGGATATATTGGCTATGGCTTGTGATATGCTCGTAGCAGCGCCGCATTCAGCAGGTGCTATTTGCCTTAGTTTACTACCCAACCTTTCCATACCATGTTCTGTGACACGACTACCTTGCCAGCGGCACCCAAACCTACCTACAGTAAAGCTGACTTCAGCATGATGTCTGCTGAAAACAGAGCAGTGAATAGAGCGTGGCTTACAGGTTTACAAAGACTATCTCATTAGTAAGGCTTCCACGTGAGCGGTAGTGCTGTCTGAGATCTTGTCTACTTTTAGGTGTATCTGCAGTCATCTCCTTGCTTAGAGGCGTTTCTGAATTTTAGCTATGACTTTGTCTCTAAGAATTACAGGATAGGGGTCCAAAGTAGAGCTTTGAGCAAACAGAAAGTTAAACCCCTTAGTAAGGAGGCCAGACTAATTGCCTCTTAAAGCATTTCTGATACTTTATTAAAACAGTGTCTGACTTAAAATACAACCAGGAAACTTGAGAAACTGTGTGTGTGTGTGTATACACACACACACACACACACACACACACACACTATATATATATATAAGTTTTGCTCAAAAGTTACTCTCCTGATGAGGTGGTACACTCACCTAGTAAGAATGTTATAAAACATTTTCATACAATCCCTTTTGATTCATTAATTACAGTGATAGAAATTGAACATGGCAGGAACTTTAATCAACCATTTAATGCCTGCAGCAGTTATCAGGATTTTCCTTTGATGTTGTTTCTGAAGTACTAAATCAATCTATTTTGTGTGCTAGTGAGAAGACATATATTTTTTGTCCAATTGACAAAGGATGAAGTTGTAACAGTTTGAGCAGGCTGGAAGCTGTCGCAGGACATAGCCCCCACTTTGCTAAAATAAATATTACATTGTACTAACTTGTTCAACGTCTTGCAACTCAGCAATTCTTACAAATAATCTTACATATTTCCAGTTTTCTTGAATAGTAAGAGTTAGATACCTGCTTGATATTCATCATTTAACAAAGGATGCTAGTTATGTCTGTTTCCCCTTTAGCCTGATAAACTAATGGTAAAGGCATCAATGACTCTGTGTGAAAGCTAATTACTACTTTTAGATATAGTGGCCTTTAGCTGGCCAATAAAGATCTATTTCTTACTGTAATATAATCAAGATAAATTATTTTTAATCTTTTAGTGACAGGTAGAAATAAGTCCTGAGGGAGAAAGGCTTTCTGTCTGACCCTACATGAGGAATTCTGTAGAGTTCATTTGTTTTTAAATAGCTATGATTTGAAGTTTATACTGGGATTGGCAAACTTCACCAGAAATTAAAATGTTTATGGAGATAGGTTACACAAAGTCAGTACGTTTTTTGTAATAGCTCAGTAAGAGTCATTTTAATAAACTATGTATGCAAATCCAGAATCTCCCACGATAGTATAAACAGAGTAGAGAAGATTGTAAAAACTTTTTACAGTACTTAAATGTAAATTGTAATCTCAAGTCAATTTGTTAAGTAATACTTTTATAAATCTCAAGACCATGGTGTTTAAATGTAATACTCTCTCTGAGATATACGCTTACTTAAAAGTCAGTTTTCTTTCTTTTTCTAAAAGTCATTATTTAGCCCTGAAGATTGTGAGGAAAAGCTTTAAAATGCAATTTGTAACTGCTCAGAAGCCAGAAGGCAAAGAAAAAGAACTTGTCTTTATTCCCTTCCCTCCACGCCCCCACCCAAAAGTCTTAATTTTAAATTGGCCCTCGTGTTTTGGGAGCCCTAGCTTATGGTTTGTGAGCAGCTGGCAATAATGCAAATTCTCCACCAAAAAAAACCCCCATTTGAATTCTGAACAATTTAAAGAGGTCACTTTAATTGAAGAGGCAAAAGACTTGTTAAGCAAAGAAAATCCCCGGCTCTTTTAAGTTCTCCCAGCATTGCTGTTGAGTAATTAAAAGAAGGATCATGATGACCCTACATTAGGTCAAAATCCAGATGATTTTATGTAAAGGAAATGCTCAGTTAGAGAGGTCTCAGAGCCCCAAATGTCTTGGATTCATAGTAGCAACTTATCGAGGGTAAGTGGTGCTGGCTGGTTTTTTATCTGTGACGAAAATCGTTCATCTTGCTGTTCAGCAACCTTGCTTATGAAAAGAAAGAATTTTAGAAATAAGATCGGTATTCATCATCGCTGATTTGCTGTAATTTCTGTGCTGCTTCTCTGTAACGCCACATTGCATTTCCATCACAAACAGCTAAGTGTATGATCGTTATAATGCCTTTAATAGCCATATTGTAGGTAGAAATATTAACTTCTCAGGGACAAATAGGAAATATAAAAATGGAGTTTAATGAGTTAATGCCTATCTGCATGAAGGCTTACTTTGCAAATGGCACCCAAGAAAATTTCTGATTGTAATATGCATGACCATTATGAATGTTATCAGTATACAGCTATGAGAACTCCCTTTACCCTGTTATTAGGCTGCCGAATGTCAAAGTATGTTGGATAAGGATAAATGAATTTTTTTTTCTGATTTGGATTGACTGATTATTTCTAATGGTGCTATCTTCTTAATTCCTGTGTTTATGCTTTGTAAAGCTCTCTCTGTATAGGCTGCGTGAATCAGGGGATACTGGTGTAACAAGAAAACAGTATCATTCTTAAGAAGTGGAAAAATTTCAAGGGGGGGAGTACTCTAGAGTCAAAAAAAATTGCTGCTGAAAACATCATGTATTTATTCTTCATTAGTTACAGATATCCATTTGGGTTGTTTTCTTGGTAACAGTATTTTGCAGTTCATTAATTTTTGAACTTCATCTTTTTTCCACATTGATGTTTCAGTCAGCATGGGCTGAATTAGAAAGTATTTTTGAAAAAAAAAAAAAAAAAAAAAAAAGAATCCTTGTATGAGACTTTATATGTTAACTCTTGTTGTGCTGGTGTGTGTATCTGCACTACATGGCACCTGGGTAATACATCTTTTATAAACTACATTTTATTGTTTTCATGGAAGATATCCTTTTAAAAAATTATTCTGCTTCATTTAATTCATAAATATTTCATTAAGACTTATTTTCTTGAAAAAAGATTCATAAATGCTTGACTCCTCAGGATACAACAGACCATTAGGAAAGATTTAGGGAGGTAAAAAATGAAACATAGGAATTAGGAGAAGCAACACCCGAAAGATTGAATTTGGGGATCAGGTTTGGAAATCTCTTGAGTGTCACAGGAAATAGTCTTAAATTGAATAAAATAGTATTGAATAGTCAGATTTAAGTAAAAGCTAGCAATCCGTTTCAGTAATTATGTAGATTGTCTTAATTTATATTACATTTTTTATTTTAACAAGTATGTTATTAATTTATTTTGGTTGTGCCCTAATTTGTAGACAATTCTGCTCTTAGGCAGATTTTGAGGTAAGCTTCCTTCTAAACTCAGCATCTCTTAGTTTAAAATATCCAGACCAAAACGGAATCACTGCGAGCTGCACAGCGAGTACAGAACAGGCTTTTCCTGAGCTGGAGCCTGTAATGCATGGCTAATTGTTTCCAAAGAAAATTCATGACAGCTCCTGTCATGTGACAGTATATCTAAGGCCCAGGAGTAGGAGCCAGTTAGGGTAATTTAAGTTCAGGTAAGTAAGAGAGACTTCTGTAGTTAGTTGTAGCTTTTACGGAGAAGGGAACCATTGACAAATGCTCACTTTTGGAGGGCAGATAGTAGATTTTATAATGTTTAGTGAAACATGCTTTCCCTCCCTCCTCCCCCCTCCATTTGTAACTTCATCATCGAAACTTACTTGAAAACTAGACTTGGTAGTTAGCTGAAAATTTTCTTCTCTTACAATGGTTTTAGGTTTGTGAATCCTTTTTTAAAATCACATTTAGAAATTTTTTTAAAAGTCAGATATCCTGATGCAGTATAACTGTACTTTCTGTGTCTCTGTTTAAACTGATTTCATTATACCAATATAAATATCTCACTCTTCCACTCTGATCCTGTTTATCTCTGATCCTTCTGTGCTTGCAGCAGGCTTTGTAACTTTACCTACTTGTTAATGCTGTCGATGAGCAGTTTGGTTCAGTGAGATTACAAGGAATGCAGAGCAGTTCCTGGTTTGAAAAGTGTGACCTGGATTCTTGTTTCTGTGAAAGACTCAGTATGGCGATGAGAATACAAAACTTAATTCCAACCATAAATTTTAAAGAGAACGGTAAACTACAAAACAGTGCCTAAATGTTGTGTGCTAAATTAGTCCTGTGTAATTCATGTTGGTTTAAAAGGGTTTGGAGAGAATTGCATCGGATTGTATGTGCTTAGGAAAAACCTGTTAAACGTACAAAGCAGGAATGGTAAATAACTTGCCGGAGGGATGTTCTCTTTTAAGAAGACAAACTTAACAGTATTTTGGACTATGTTAAAAATCCATTTCAGGCAGAAAATGTGTAAGCAATAATTTAACCTAAAACTGGATATTAAGGAAGCTGCTATTTATAGAGAGACTTGAGGGTAGTTTTGCCTGTTGGGCATCTCCTCTCATACAGAGTTTAGGAAGATAGGGTTGCTGTGATTTCCACTATTGTAACATTCCTCTTCAGATATTTTAAGTCTGGGTGAGAGACTGAAAGCTTAGAGGCCAGTACTGTGTTCACAGAGCGCACGGCTTTGAGAGGAGAAGATAGGAAGAAAAGGACTTCTTTTTTTTTAAGGCTGCACAATTGTATATATGCATATTTAAGAGTATTTAACCATGTCTGTTAAATTACTGAAGCTAATCTATTGTTGAATTATAGAATATTATTTAATACATCAGCATTGTTTTTTCCTGACCTGACCCAAAATTGGAATGGACTCCAATATAAATTTTTTAAAGCGTTTCTTAAGTTGTATGTATTATAAACTAATAAAATAATTGTTAACCTGTCTACTAAGCCTTACTGTTTTTCATCTATCCAGTGTTTGGTGGGGAGGGGGGACGCAGTATGGAGAGGAAGAAAAAGAAATAAAAACCCCAGGAACTTCTGCCTCATGATACAATGATCTCTTCTAATTTCCAGTTGATAGTTTTAGTCTGAATTAGGAGGGGAAAAAAAAAAAAAAAAAAAGAAAATGGTTTTGGGAAATTTAGGTGACTCTCAGACTAGAGTTATCAAATTTAGAGGCATTGTCTGTCTTAAGTGTTTCAGATTGGCTTTTCATTAAGTCCACATTTGGAGTTCGTTGAAGCTTTTCAAGCCCTAATGGAGGTCGGATTTACTGTATTTGTTACTGTTATGGTTGAATAGTAATATTGAAGCTGTTCATATGCTTTTTTTTTTTTAATACACTAGTACTCTCAAACAAGATATACTTTCCATCTAGTTAAGACAGACACGGTTTATTCAGAAAGGAATCGTTCCCATCTGTGTAGTTTGTGTATTTTTAAGACAGTCAGATAAGAAATGCTGGCTAACCTGAACCTTACGAACAAAAAAAAAGCAAATCCTGTGCTCTCCGCTGCTCTGAGGACCGTCCTGGTTCTTGTCAGCCAGCTTTTTTTCTCTTTACGCCAAACACTTTTACGGCTCTTCTACTCCAGGATGGAACCTGTGACGGCCCCCTGGTAACGTAGGTGTGGTAGAACGCGGTGGTTACGCGCTGTGTGCGCCCCTGGACGTGCGCACGCACGAAAAGCCTGTGCGGGGAGGGCTGCTCCCGCCCGGCGCTGTGAAGCGTTCCGGGTGTTGTAATTCGGGCTTGCAAAGCGGTATGATACAATGTTGCTGAGCAGAAAAGCGCACGATAGATTTAATGTAGCCAATTGTGTACTTTTGAAAAAAAGAGTAACTGTTCAGTGTGAGTTAATTTTGGATTTTTTCAGCATCTCTCTTTTAGGCTTTGTGCCGCATTCTTCTAGACAAATGCGTATTCCATGTGGGCCACTGTTCTGCTAAATGCTCTCAGTTCTCCTTTTGCAATCAAGATTATGTTGCTAAGGAGATTTTGCTTTTATTGGTGCCATTGATTTGTGTTAATACGTTTTGAATACCTCTCGGTATTCTTCCGTAGACAAGGCCAAAAGAAAAACTTCCCTGAGTTTCCCGATTTACATTACAAATGGAGCGGTGGTGTAATGAAGCCGATATAAAGTGGGCAGTTGAAAGGGAACCAAAGAAGGGCACTCAAGTGAGAAATGAAGAAATGTGCCGAGAGCGATCTGCGGGCCGCCTTCGGCCCAGCTGCGGGCGCGGGCTTGGGCCGGCGCGGGGGCAGCGGGGAGATCCCGCGCCTCCGTCCGTGCAGACCACCCACTCGCTGTGGCCTGGCTCCCCGGATTACCCCACCGCTTCCGACTGGCTGCCACAAAGCGCGCCCTGTCGCCGCGGGGTACCCCGGGGCCCCCTCGCAACGAGACTCAATTTTCTCAAGGCGCAGCAGGCCCAGGGGAAGAGGAGGGAAAGCTCTGTGGAGCTGCAGAAACGTGGCCTCAGCCTCTACAGCGATGACCTGGGTGCCTCTGCCACCTCTGGGACTCACCGCCTCCCTTCCCCGTGCCCTCCGGACCAGGACCCCTTCCTGGCTCCCCAGGGCTCTTGGCTGTGGCGCAGAGAGGCAGTGTGACCTGCTTTGTTGATGCACTGCCATGCCCAGGATGTTCTGAGAGCCCGCTCTCGGCCACTCCAGCTTTGTGGTGCCCTTGATGAGGAGGTGGTGGGGCTGCCTGTTTTATAAAAAGATAAAACAACACTTTAAAATAAATTTAAAAAACACCCAAAGCCTTTTAACCTTCTGTTCATAGATGGCTCCACTGAAGACAAGCCCCAGGAGTTCATCAGGCCTCCTGCCCTCCCTCATGTATATAGGCAAGAACCTGCCTTGGCTGCTCTTGCTCTTCCAGGTTACATGGGCAAGCTCCTGAAGGACTCAAAAACCTGGTAGTTTTGTATCTGAAGAGATTATTCAGAGAACATTCACACCAAAAGCCAAAGCATGTTCCCATCTTCCAGGATTTGCTGCCACAGAAATCTTCTGTATCTGCTGATCTAAACCTTTGCCCCCTGCTTGATGTTGGGACAGCGCAAAGAAGGCCTGGGTCTACATCTGCAAACAAGGTAAAGGAGCTTTTGCTGAGTGATGTCTCTACTTGTAAAGTACCTTGGTGGTCGCACTGCAGATATTCAGAGATGAGCACTTGTGTTACACAGCCTCCCGGTGTCACAGGGAAGTGGTGTGAGCCATGTGCCATGTGCTAGCGACAGAGCTGGGAGAGTAACTGGCTTCAGATGTCTCAATTAGGTGTTGATTTTCCCCTGACAGGAGGAGATGACCCAAAGTCACAGCATTGCCTGACTGCTGATCCAGAGGAGCAAACCTGTTTTGAACTAGACAGGGTTGCTCTGCCTTTTGCATCGGGACCAGCAGTCTGCTTTATGTTGTCTGCTGCCTACTGTGGAAAAGTCCCATTGCATTTGTGTAGCCTCAGCTTGCTTCTTCACATTGCTCTGCATTGTTCAAGCCAGAGGTCTTCATTCTTAGGCCGTTGATCACGTTATATATAGCATAAACTCTCCATCTTGCACGCTCGTTCTCTGCAGTATCGAGCCCCTGCCAGTAGGATGGGAACTCAGGCTTGCTGAGTAGACCGGAGGAGTAGAAAAGCTCAGCCTCTTTACTCATTCTCTATGTGACGTTTTGAGGACTCCAGGTATTAAGTGACTTATTCCTGTTTGTGTACCTTTGAAGGTGGGGATCCTGAGTAGTTATTTAATAAAATAAGAGAGAAATGTGTAAGGATAGCTGTTCTATCCAAATTACAAATATCATTTTAGCGGTGAGTCTTAAGGTTTTGTGCTATCCTGTATTAATTTCACAGTTCTAAGCAAAATCCTTCATCGTGTTTGAAGAGCATGTGCCCAAACACATTATCTTTAATATGTTTTTTCATACCTTTTCCAACATGCTCTATGGAAAGGGTCTGTTTTTATATGAGATAATGAGTTTTGAGGTTAATGAGGACAGTGCCCAGAATTCCTACTGTATTGTGTGCTACTGAGTATACAGTAGAAATAAATTAAGAGAGGCAGACAGTGTTTTAAAATCCTCTTTCATTTAGGCATTTTGTTTAGCATTCAGAACACAGCCACATTACATGATTAGCTGATTTTAATGAGTGTGCTCTAATCAGTTAAATGAAAGTGTGTGGAAAACCTAAAAAGATTACTTTATATTTGCTGAGACAGTCTGTTTACATTGTTATACCTCAGCTAAGAGGATACTTGGCATGTGTGATGCATCTAAGAGAAAAATGTGGAAGGCCAAAGAAACCTTGAAGACAATTGGATCCAGCCCATTCTCCCTCTGCCCACAATGCAAGCTCTGATGACTTAGTATTTTAATTAATGTCAACCCTTACCATCAGTGCTCATGGGAACAATCATTAAACCAACACAAAAACATTTTAAATGGCTGGCAACCTACCAGATACTGAGCTAAGCATTCCCATGGTAGAGTGGACGATTTCATAGCCAATTCTGCACTGGATTAAATACGTTCTCTAATAGTACTGCCTCTAAGGGCTATTATTTTCATAATAAACAATGCAGTATGGTTTCTAAGTTCTTCTATTTTAAAATGTTTTTCTATTTACTTCCCGACACTAGTATCAGTGTTATTTATATGGATGTGGTTGAATTTTACCCTTTGTTGTTACTAAAACTTGTTTTCTTTTTCTTCCTTTCCCTCACTTTTTTGGTTTCCTTGCTACTAAACAAAAACCATATTTTATTTTTTTTTCCTCTTGGATAGTTCACATGATCAGACGCAACCTAAACCAACAGTCGGTTTCCTATGTAGCTCTAAAACATGCTGGCTGAGTGAATTTTAAAATTGGACAACTTATTTGTGGTTTCGTATTATGTTACTTTTGCATGGTAGGAACTGGGTCACGTCTCTCACTACCTAGTAGGTACTCTGCTGTCCTCACCGCTCGCTCAATATTTTCTTGCCAAGTGTACTAAATAGCCTGATCTTTCTTATTCCTCGAAGGCCCTTTTTTTTTTTTTTTTTTTTTTTTTTTTTTTCCTCCTCCCATCTTCTGTGTTTGCTGTTTGCTCAAATTGTTTAAACATGGAGCTCAATGACAGGCTATTAGCGCTGACTGGAGCCACACATAATGTGGCCACATGTTGTGTAAGCTTCACAACTTGTCTGCTAATTCGCCTCAGGCCTGACCTGAAATACCCTTGCTATTCTAGCTCTTAGCCCTTCCTGAGCGGAGACAGACACTCATGCTATAACTCTATGACACATCAGTGAGGTCTTTGATTTGGGGCCAAATCCTGCCTTGTTCTCTGATGGAGGTAGTTGCCATGGCAGTTGGTGAATCTACCTGAGAAGGAAAAGAGGACAGAGCCTGCCACGTTGGATGGATGGGGATGAGGATGAGAGCTCTTCCCTCTTCTGGTGTGACCCATCCGGGGAAAAAAGCTTGCGGTTTTGGTGGATCTGGCAGGCAGCATGAGAGGCGCTGCTTTCCTCTGCTCGTGGCTGTGTGAATCCCACTGACAGCTCCCTAGGAAAAATATGATTTCTGTAGGAAGTCAAACTATGAGGAGGGAGGATGGCAGGGGAAGCCCAGGCTGGCAAGCAGGGAAAGCGTTCTCCATTTCATTCTTGTCATCGAGATCTCTGATGCCACTGGAATGGGTATGGAAAGGAGGGAAATCTTGGTCAAGTGGGCAAAAAGTGGGGCAACCCATTTAGAACGAAGAGGAGGATAATGAAATACATAGTGAGGAGCTCAGATAATCTACTCATTAGAAGAGGTGCTTATTGGACAGAAAATAAATTAATCTGGAAGGATTCAAGTAGTGGAAAGTCAAAAGATCAATGCAGATATGTAGCACTGCTATCCAAAACAGAAATTAGAGAAATGGAGTTCAGATGATGAGCTAGATGATGAGCTACATTGATTAGGCAGAAGGATGCATGGTAGATTAGGCTATAGGATTGATGGATTGATACAGCTGATCAGAGAATGGAGATAAATAGAGCAAAACTTAAAAAGGCCATGGAAGCCCCAGCAATAGTGTATAAACAGTATTTAAAAAGACTGTAAAGCCAAGAACAGACTAAACCAGAAAGTTTTGGAAGGGTGGAATTTAGGAGAACATGGAATGGTGAAATTTAGTGAAAATTAGTGAATGATGAATAAGGGAAGACAAATAGCACAGAAGGGAAAAAGTAAAAGAGGAAATTCCAAAGACCAGGAGGGAAAGGATTTAGAGCTGCTAAGGTGAGAGTTACATGACCTAAAACCATGGGGAAAAAAGCAAGGTGGTCACAGAGAAAAGGGAAAAAAAAAAAAAGGAGCAGGAGGAGTGTACGCACAAGGTACAGTCTGCGTGCAGTTTACTTACTTCATTCACCTTTAAACCTCCTAAAATGTGGACAGCTTTGGAAACAGCAAACCCCATCATCATCAGCTCTGTTTCAGTGTATCCATCTTCATACTATAGGAGGAGAAATTGGGAAGCTCCTTACTGTTCCCGTTTAATGAATGCGCTTTCACACTCATGTAGTTTTTAAGTTACAGTAAGATCTCTTGTCCTATTTTGTTCTTTCTGCATCCTGCCACCCTGAAACACTTCCAATATTCAGTCCCCCATCTATTGCAGAGATCGAGACCCACAATGTGCTCTTCCGCTGTGTTTTCAGATCCTTGTCAAGCTTTTCTTCATTCACAACCTGAATTCCCTGACGCAGGGTGACATGAGTAGCAGGGAAGGCTGCATTTTACACTTAATAAGCTGCTGCAAACATCTTTACGCATTAAACTGTGATTTTTTTTTTTTTTTTTTTTTTTCCTTAGAAGAAA
>WHYT01015498.1:0-42153 GCA_009806455.1 Tetrax tetrax | reverse complement strand
CAGAGTTTTTTTTTTGGTTTTTTTTTTTTTTTTTTTTTTTGGTTTTGGTTTATTTTCCTTCTGAGACGTGATTGTCTTTCTCAGGTCTGGTATGAATAAAAAGAAAGAGTAAAAACTAGCATAGCTGACACAAAAACTTCAAGACAATTTGGTTTTCTTCCCAAAATACATGGTATCTCACTTCTGAAAAGTTTTGCTTCTGTCTAGCAATATAGAGATGTCTTGTTTTTCCCCATTCAGGTTAGTTGAATGTTAAAACTGATTTTCAAAGATTCTTTTTTTCTTTCACCCTAGTCAGCAGAGAACTGACTCAGCATCCCAACAACAATACATTTAGAGCAGGCATTAGTTTTGAAAATGTTGTTTCAACTCTGTGAGAGACCATGGCAACAAAGATAGGATGAAGACCTTTGAAGAAACCTTTGAATACTGTTTAGAAGAAGGAGAATGGATAGGAAAACAGAGGGAAAGAGAGTAGGATTCATTTGCTTCTTAGTGATGCTACCATTTTAAGGGGCAGTACTAATTCCTATAATAGATTTCACTCCTTGGCAAAGAATGCTACCAAAAAGCCCCGAATGAGTGCCACTTCCCATTGAGATAATGTCTAGGGTTGTACTGAGGGTTTTTTTTTCCCCGTGTTTGTTTTGACAAGTAGATTCTTTTGCTTTATCTCTCTTAAACAAGAGAAGTTTTAAGGCTTAAAGATTTGAGCCCTCTGAGAAATCAAAACTTCAGTCTTTGAGATTGCGCTAAGTATATTTACTCAAGATTTATGACAAATCCCACAGAAGTAAGGAGAATGCTTAATACAATTCAAATAGGCTGGAACTTACCATCTAAATAAGGACTAATCTACTGCCTGCCTGTGCTTCCCTAGGAAGGGACACCACCACTCCCAGTGTAAAACAAAAGAGGACTTTAGGGAAAGAGAAAGTCTGAAAATCCTCATAGTCTATTCATGGGTTGTCTCCTTTTAACTGACATTTCAAAAGTTATGCCCGCTCATGGCAAATGCACTTTTCAGGTTTTGCAAGTTTCATTCTCTTCATGATTTTCAGTCCGTGCTAAGAAAATCCTATAATACTTTATCTTGCTCTAGCTATAAACATCGAAGAATTTTGATCAAAGGAGACTATTTTAACAGCTGTCTTTCAAGGCAACATGTGCAGCTCTCTTGGCAGCTTCAGCTAGTAAGGATTGAAGAAAACAGAAGACTTTGCAAAGTCTTTGCATGTTTGAGGTGTTAAAAATATTGAATGTATTGCCTTTGCTTAGTGCGTTCTGGGATCTCAAAGCCACGGTCAGGCAATAAAAATGCCCTGCAGCAGGAACCCTTAATTTAGTTCAAAGAGATTGGAATGATTGCTTTTGTGGTTGGGTTTTGTGTTTCTTCTTTCTTTTTAGTATTCATAATCTGCCCTATCCAGCTATTTGTCAGCGGAAATAAAATTTTATTTTCTTGGACAAATATAGTCTAGGATTAGTTACAGGAGAAAAGGAGGGCCTGTTGCTCTTTTTGCTGAAACAGAGAAGAGGGACTCCCCTCCCATTACCTTTTCACAGCCAGGGAAGTGAACACTTCCATTATGCTGGACAATGAGGAACAGAAGTAGCAGGTGGTGACTGCTACTAATCAGGAAGTTAAGTAATAGCCGTACTTGAGCACTTTCTAAAGGATTACTGTTTATGGGAAGATTTGTCCCCTATCTGGGCACCACTGGAAAGAAAACAGAGAGAAAGATGAAAAGGTACCTATTAGTTACAGATTTTCCATCCCCTCCCCAGCTCCACACGCTGCCTGCTGCCCTCCCTTTACTGCCCCAACCTGTTCAGACGACTCCAGCAGACAACTGGTAAACCCGTAAGAAGAGATCCTTTACTTAATCCCGTCCCTGCTCCTACTCCCCTGTTTAGAAAAAGGCCGGCCTTTGCCTCAGCACACCGGCTGGTGCCCCTGTGAGCTGTTGGTTGGCTGACCAAAAAGAGTGTTGATTCTTCTGGGGTAGGCTTATAAATGTCAGTTCTCTACCTGTAACTGCACTTCTTGCCAGGGAAGGGAAAGGAAGCTATTATTGCTGTTCTTACTCTGGGAATTAGTTATATATTATCTGATAGATGCCAATGAAGAGGCCTAAATTTGCTGAAGAGTTGTAACTGTATGTCCCAAACCCTTCTCCATAAAGTACCACGATATCAATTCTCCATCATGAAAAAAGAATCATAGAATGATTTGGCTTGGAAAAGACCTATGAAGAGCCTCTAGTTTTAACCCCTCCCTGCCGTGGGCAGGGTCATCTTCCGCTAGATCAGGTTGTTCAAAGCCCCGTCCACTCTCTCCTTGAACACTTCCAGTGATGAGGCATCCAATTCTCTTGGGCAACCTGTTCCCGTGTCTCACCACCCTCATCATAAAGAACTTCCTCCTTGTATCCAATCTAAATCTACTCTCTTTTAGACTGATCCCACTGACTGCCAAATCTTATTGACTTCATTACTGAAGGCAGGAGTAGTTTTCCAAATCCTCACGTAGATCATAGTTTGAGTGACACTGTTACAAACCCTTACTTTATCTATTTCCTACACTTTTCTTCTGATCTTAAGTCAGCAAACAATGACATGCCATCCAGACATGCAAAAGGAGATCAAATTTGATATTTAGGTCCCAGAACTGCAGAAGTCATGAGCCTCACCGGACTCTCAACACCTCACAGGCTGCCCTCAGGACCCAGGGAGGCATTAGGTGCCCAGGTACTTTGCTGAGCCAGGAGTCCTGTTGTGTTCGCTGCTTTTTGTGCAGGGAGGAGAGTAAGTAAGTGACAGACACAAAGTGATACAGCGCTGCCCTACATCTTGCCAAGGACAGGCTAGCTTGCGTATATTTTGTATGACTTCTTGAATTTGTCCACGGGTCAAAGGTACCTCAACAGTGTTTTGTAGGCTTTTTTTTTTTTGTTGTTGTTGTTTGGGGGTATCTTTTCATACTGTGCTACATGGGGTTGACATTTTTTAATTCTTGGATAAATGCGGGGCATGTCATTCCTTCGTGCTATGAACTGCAGTTTTTCAGGTCACCACTCTGGGCTAATGCGATTAATACAAATTAGGCATGACCCTCTGGACCTTGCTCTACTGCCAGCATGTCCTGGAAGCATAAAAGGATATCCTAAAGATCACGAAATACAGAGCCCTCTAAATTTGACACAAGTCCTCCAGGACAAAACCTTTTAAACGCCGTTTGCTCCAGCCATTTCAGTACCACTGTTTGCTTTCTTATCTGTTGACATGGTGGCTTAGCTTCCTCAGAACATTTTTGTCTGAAAGATCATTATTTTCTTTTCCAAGCGTCCCATGAACAGCCTGATTGTACTTCATCAATTTTAAATTTTGACCGTCTGCCAATTG
The DNA here is from genome assembly GCA_009806455.1 of Tetrax tetrax. Lineage (NCBI taxonomy): Eukaryota > Metazoa > Chordata > Aves > Otidiformes > Otididae > Tetrax > Tetrax tetrax. The sequence continues at coordinate 38,748 of WHYT01015498.1, read as the reverse complement.
CTTTCAAACTAAAGCCAATCAAAATTTAAGGAGATTCAGAAAACAGTGAAAGAGGAGCACATCCACTTCAAAAAGGTTTCTCAACTGTTTGTTGTTGTTGTTTCATTTTGTCTCCGGCTTTATAATGATGGCTTTCAGCATCTTGGCTCTGTTCGTGAGTCCTTGTTTAAAAGTCAGGGCTGTGCCCGCCGTTCCCCAGGCTTCGGGCGCACAAGCGGGCCGCTGTGCGGTTCGTCATGCGCATTCAGTCCTCTGTTGACTCGAGCCGGGTCTGATGAACAGTTGCCAAGAGAGATGTCTTCTGTATTTATGCGGAGGGACTTCACTTTCACAGCTGCTCATTGTCATAAATAATGCGGCTTGGAAACACCGTATAATGTCTGCGAGCTTTTATGGGCGTCTAATTTTGCTTGTTTTAACAGATAAGCCTGATAGTTGGTTACAGATATTTTATGTAGCCTAGTTGCATGTTGGGGAGCTAATAAATGCCATTAGTACCTAGACTAACTAAGGCCCAATGCTACTTAGCTTCTCAGGACTGAAATAATTCATGCTATAACACCTGTGACATCAATATGATTCCAGAAGGATGAATTTGCTGAATTTTTCTTCTAAAAATTAAAAACATCAACAGAAATCATAAGAAACAATGTAAAAACCTACTGCTGTGTCTCAGGTTTTCAGGCTGTGCTGCTTTACTCACCACAGGCTCTATATCTTCCGAGGCCATTGCCTGCATGAGCAGACCCGCCGACCTCCATGGCCACCAGGAAACCTTGTACCAGGAGGAGGTGTGGGGGCAGATGGCTTCCCGCTTCACAGTGACACCCTCATTTCTCTGCTCTCCCATATTGGCATCCTACTGAGAATTTGAAAAATTTGTTTCACCACGATGTCTTGTGGTTGGTTTTCATTATCCAAACTAAGACAAAAAAGTTTAATACGGACAGCTTTGTTTTTTTCAAAGCTGATAGTCTTTGTACTTCTGATAGCTTTCTTATATACCAAGCATTTCAGTGCTATTCACTTCAGACTGAAAACTTTAGAAAAATACTGGGTTTTGAAGGTTTAGAGAGTTACTTTCCTCCTCTCAACAATAGGAATGGTTTGGAAGGTATCTTGGCTGTTGAGGAAAAAACAAACAGTAAAATAGAGTTGCTGCTTATGTGAATTTAAGACAGGCTTTTGCCATATTCTTCACATTGAATAAAAGAGTTTGGCAACAGACAAAAGACTGACACTTGTGGTTTACTAATGAACAGTACTGATAATGAATGCTGCCGTTACTACAGTAGTCCAAGGTGACAGCATACACTTACGGGGCCATAGGAAATTAAAAGTAACCGAGGCAAATGGGTTCACTCTGTGCTCCATGTGCCTGAGTGGTGGCAAGGCTACAGGAGCACTAGGAGACTCTCAGCCCTGGTAAGTCAGGTTTTGTATACAGAAGGCAGGCATGCATGCTGAAAGGCTGGACTGAAAGTGGAAAATTGCTTTTCAGAAATCAGCTTAAGCCGTAAGTCCTTTGGTGGAGGAAAGAAGAGCCACATCTCACCACTTTTCTTCTGCCAAACTTGAAATGAGAAACGTTGCCCAGGTGGCAGTGTCTAGAGGAGGATTTCCAGGCTGTGAATCTGGGCCTCAGAGAGAGATGAACACAAGCTGCAAGGAAGAGCCTGTGTCTCAGAGAGGGCTGAATTGCAACCATACTTCTCTCTCTGGTGCTCCCATGGTATTGTCTTCAGCTTCTCTCCAGTCAGTATGCTGGTGGTTGCAAGTCCCACTCAGGTACTCCTAGCTCTCCCTTTGCAACCTGTTACATTATTTTGTGCAAGAAATACAGTGTCTAACTCAGGAATTTAACTCTGGAAAGCATAAGCTGAAAGTTATGAGTGGCAATGAACAGTATAACTCTTGTGGTTCAGGCCATAAGCCAAGGGAGATCTGCTGTGACTGTACACGGTTCATTTTCCTAGGAAATCAATCCGACTCTCCTAGTTTTTTCTTAGCATTGACCGAGTTTGAAAGAGAATTAATGGAAAAGTACAAAATAGCTAGCAAACTGAATGGCATAAAATTTTAGTTATAGCTTAATTTTTAGCATAATAAATGAAATGGGAATGATTGCAAAGGATCTTCTGAATAATTATTTCTGTATTTAAACTGATAGTTTATGGGATGCTTTTTTGAAGTGCTAAGGTGAAAAGATGACTAAAGTTGTAAAGTGTTTAAGAAAGTGATTTATATAGGTCTGAAAAGCACCCAGAAGTAGACAACACTTTTCATAGAATTCCTGGACTTTTACTGGGGGTAAAGAAGGCGTTCTTTCTCTTCGTGAAGCTTTGTGTGATGTGAACAGATTTTGTATAGACAAGGCAGACTGCTGGAGGAAGAGAAAGGTTGGGTTTGTTTTCTTTGGAAGAGTCAGTTTTAGCCTGCCTCCGACAAAAAAACAACCGGATTGTTTGGGCTCTTGCTCACTTATTCACTGCTGGGGCTCTGTGCTCTTGCCCTCCCGGGAGAGCTCCTGCGTTCCCTTCCCTATTGCTGTCTCTCAGGCTGCTGGTAGCATAATTAAGCACAATAACATGGTTTAGGAAAAAACAGCGATGAAGAACCAATTGCAGCAACAATCAGGTATGAATCTGTAATGTTGCAAAGAGTGCAGGGTTCTTGTCTTACTGCATTGCCAAGCTAACCAATAAAATACAGCTTTTAAGTTTTACATACAGGGCTATTTTTAATCAATATTCAGCATATCCTTGTTAAATGGTGTTTTGCAATAAGTCTGGGAAAGTACCTACCCTCTAAAATAACTTTATAGACATGTTAATAGTAACTATATGAGAAATCTTAGCATGTTTTTACTTTTATGTGAAGCACAAAGTATACTTTTAGAAGTGGTTTAGGTAGTTCTGAGTATCCATATCTGATGGTGATGTGCAATGAGGCAAGCTCTCATTAGTATCCACACGTTAAGAAAAAAAAAGTGTGAGTCCTACCCCCTTAATTGAAGTTAAAGGTTGCTAGCCTGCATGGACCACCAGTATTATCTAAAGAAGAAGAAAGAAACAAATGTTTAAGCTATTGAGCATCCCACCCACGCTTCCACTCATTAGTTCCACTCAGCCTGTACTAACACTGTGGTTGTGCATCAGTAGTGTGCTACGACCATCTGGCTAACCCCAGAAAGACATGTGGGCAGCTTATCTTCAAAGATGAATACTGGCTTTTAGCAACAGCGCCAACAGCTGTATCAAACCAAAGAATAGAAAATAGATGTCCTAAGTTTGTCTTCTTCCATAAAGAGCTGAATAACCTGGGTTTGACAGTGCTATTTTAAATTAAGACCCTTGGTCAGACTAGCATATAATTCCCTGTCTCTTTGTAAAATATGCTATACATGGCATGGATCTATAGGATATATTAGCAGGTGGATATTTTTTCCTTGCCTAGTGGAAATGAGGAATACTCTATGGAGATAAAAGATGGGAAAGTTACCCATAACAGCTCATATGATCTTTAACTTTCTCTTCCTAGTAAGCACTACATAATTACTGTAAGCTGTTTGAAACTCATTTTGGAGATGTCTCTTAACTCTTGCAAGTGTACATCCACAACGTTTTAGAAAATCGTTTTGGGCAGAGAGGTAGAATATTTTTACTTCAAACCAGGGCCATGTACCCCATCCAGCAATGAGAAGTGTTGCATTGCTTCCCGGATTACTCACTTCCTGCTTATCTGTTGTGAAACTAATGTGTTCCAGACAGGACAGAGTTACTTGAGCATCTGAATTCCTACAGGGAGCATGAGGGTGAAGTACTTTTTAATCGTTTTGACTCTACAAATGATGCAAAACCAAGTACATGGAGGAAACACTAACATATTGGGAAGTGTGCTGCTTCATTCATCACAGAAGAATGAATTGTGAATCATGCATACAAACTGAGATTTGATTCTTTCTGCCTCTTGGCCATGGTATTATTTTTCCCCATTAATTTATGTGAAACAGGAAATGACTTGTCTTCTCCCTTAAGAGAGCACCTTTGTGTCATCTGCTTTGTGAAATGGTTCCATGAGATTAATTCTCCTTATGAAAGCGTAGCCACAATAAAGATGCTGAATGCATACTTACCACTAGCAAAGAATAAGGATCATGCAAATAGTTGTTTTTAAAATAAAAATAAAAGGAAAAATGCTTTTCCCTTTTTAAAGGGGAACCCCACTATTATCTGCATATATATGGCTGTGGTATCACATGGTCCTGAATAGATCATAATGCTGTGAGCTCACAGCGGTTTTACCATCGCCTGGTCAGCCATTCTACAGAGGCATACATGCAAATATATAAATGTTCTTTGTACAAATGATATTTCTAGTGACAAGCTTGCAAATAGATCATTATACAAGCAAAGTCACCCCCTGCACATAACCAAGAAACAGAAACAGATTATGAACATTCATAGTACTTTGCGAAGTGATTCTTCTCATCTCAACCCATTCCCTTTCTTCTAAGCTCCATTATTAGCCATGCACAATATGACTCTGTGCTGGGAAGATAAAGGGCAGGTAGAAAACATTCCTCTGATCTTTTCTTATCCCCTCATCTGCAGGGTGCCCTGGAAGAAGCAGATGGAATAAACAAAATACACAGATCCACCTCCAGACTGGCTTTAGACAGTCATGACTATCACCAGGCTCTTGCTGGCATTTTCCAATGAAACCATGCCTCGCTCACACATCCAAATTCAGAATCTTCTACCGTGATAACACTTTTTTAAAAACCAAGGATACTCTCCCCTAACCCTTTAGTAACTAACCACAGGGCCTTTTAGACAGATTGTCACACTGACAGCCTTTTAACTCTTTACTTTCCTCCATCATCACTTGTTCTCCCACCACCCCCTGCCCCATTTCATTATGTAAAACCCTCAGACCCTTCCTCTCCTTGTTTGCTTTGTACAGATGAGTTGGGAATTGAACCCAGCTGCTTCTCCTTTCTGAGGTAATTGCCGACATTTCTATGGCTGCTTCAGGGATAGGCTGAGGTTTTAGAATGGCTGGTGGTAGGGGTGGTTTTTCTTTCTCTCCTGTGCTGGGTTTCTGACCTTGTATGCTCCTGTCTACTGGCAAAGCAATGAGTGTCTCTCTGATGTTGATGATGTGAAAATACCTTGGCCCTGAGCATCACTTCTTCCTCAGAAAGCAGGAAGGGATTCGGCACATCTGCAGCAGAAAAAGGTACAGGCGAAGGGCTGGGTTTTATTGTGAGGTGCATATGCTAACTTGTAATCAGACACACATGGCACATTCACTTAGGAGGCTGGCTTGCAAACATTTTTATTACTTCAACTTGCTTTAGCAAGCTTTTGGTCACAATTTACCTCTATCTGAATAAAACTGGAAGAACTGCTGCCTGATTATCAATATATTTTATGCGGTTTAAGTTGTGTAAAATGTGAGTTGAAGGAGCCAAGTTAAAAAGGCAGAGCCAAGCAGCCAGAAGATTGACTTAAAATTGCCTATATGGCTGTAATTTGGCTTCTAAGTGCATACTTGCTGGGGTGCTCTCTTGTGATTTATGATTGTGTACTGCTTATTTTTTATTTCAACCTTTCTCAGAACACTTTCAAAAAGTAGTTTAAACTATTTAGTGTGAAATCTTGTTTCATGTCAGGGCTTCAGAGTAGAGACAAAATCCAGTGTTCCCAGCAATGTTCAGTAGCTTTGCCTATGCCCATTTGTGCTGTTGCACTTTTATTTCACAACAGCAGCTTTGAGCATGGGGCTCTGGTGCACTGCTAGAAAGGGAGGCTGGGATCCTGTAAATATAGATTGAATGCAATGGACTTATTAAAGCTTTTGAATGATTCTGTATGAGAAATGACCTGTGCTCTGCTGGTTTAGAATAAGGGCAAATCTGTTGTATGGCTCTGTATCCTTGCGGAGTGGAAATCTTGGCCGGGTTGTGGGATGCTGCAGGGCCAGTTTTGTGAAGAAGCTTTGCTTATCCAGAACTACACATACATCTGCAGCTGCGCTGCTGTCTTTGTTTAGCTTTGTAAAAATAAAGATAGGTTAACCTTCATCTGCAGGTAGATTCCCCAACTCTCTCCAAGTCCTTTGTTCTTGAAGCCTAGATCCCAGGGAGGTCTTTGTGTAAAAGCCACAGGCAGAGCTTTTTAGAGGCTCACGACATGGGGCCAGGGTGCTATTACACCTGGGTGCTAGCTGAATCCAGAAAACTGCAGGCCTATCCTGTTGGAGGGTCAAGCTGGTGTATGCCTGCCTTGGCTTATGATCGCACAATTTTGTGTTCTCTTCTTTTCCCCACAGAACACAAAATCGGTATTGAACTCCTGACATCTGTTGCACTGACTTACTGACATCTTTTTGTACTAGAAGCTTTTCCAGGAGCGGTGCTTGTGTAAGCTGAAGCATTTCTGGAAATGACAGCTGCTATCTGATTTTGTATGTTGGTCCAGAAACGGTCTGGACATGTAGGCAGGTGCCTTGCCCTCCTTTATCAGAGGAAAAGGAGGAGTAAGTACTGCCTGATTTTAGGACGGTGTCTTTTTAACTTTCACATCACTGAGAGTATGTTTTCTTTTCCCCCAATAATTGTGAATGTAGTCTGGTAGCGTCTTGAGTTGCTGTCTGTGAACTTGCTGCTTTGTGATACTTGAAAAGATAAAGGAAAAAATTCTTCTGTAGGTAAATGCATGTTTTCTGTGAACTAAATCTGTGAAAGAAATGCTTTCAGTTCTGGATCATTTAAACATAACTTGTCCATTTATGTATTTAAGCTGATGCAAACCAATGGTAATTTTACTGCAGTGTATGTGTATCTAGGTCACAACAAAATTTAGCGTCCAAGTTTCTCTTCTCTTCTGCTTTTGAAGACTAGCTAGTTTAAGGTCCTAAAAGTTACTTTTCAAAGTATGTTTTAATGGTCTTGTTTTACACTGTTTGAAACTTTACCCAATGGTTGTCAATACTGCAAAAAGGAGTGATTATATATTAATCTTACCTATAAGCACAGGGTAAAGAAATCCATAGGAATATCTAGTGCAACTTGTCACCTACTTTCCATGTGTCTGTGTGAATTGCACTACTTAAAGTAAAAGGCTTCCTTTCTCCAGAGGTATGCCTCTGTCTATATATGTTAGGCAAATTCACCACTGGGGGGAAAAGGGAATTCATCTCCGGTATCAAAACAAGAGTAGTTGTGCCCTCAAGCACAGTGTGCATCTAACTAATGAGAAATTTTTAGGTAAACGCCTACTTGGGAATATTGCAGACAAAGGCACTCCAGAGAAAAAAAAAAAAACACACCAACAACAAACTGTGCAAATGTACTCAGATTCTCCTATTTTTGAAATAAATTGCTTCCATGTGTGTTGAGAACCATTTCTAGGTGGACCTCCTGAAGCTATTCCAGTATCATTCACTTCCAACTTATATAATACATTAAAAATATCTCATCTGCTAGTATATGTCCAAACTGACCCAGGACTGCACATTGAGGACCGCTTTATAAGGAAAACTTGGTTGAGCAAAGAGAAACAGATGTTTCCTGCCTAGAAGCATGAAGCAAGTTAGTGTGTTGGAAAGCCATCTAGAGTTAATGGAAGGACATCCAGGACTGCAGTTGCTGTGATATTCTCCCCAGGCAGCTCCAGGACGAAAGATTTTGACTTTTAGCAGCTTTAGAACGGAGCCAGCATCCACTGTAGATGCGATTGCAAAAGCAGAATGAGAGAGGGGAGATAAAATCATAGAAGAGTTTGGGTTGGAAGGGACCTTTAAAGGTCATCTAGTCCAACACCCCATCAAGGAGCAGGGACATCTCCAACCAGATCAGGTTGCTCAGAACCCTGTCCAACCTGGCCTTGAATGTTTCCAGGGATGGGGCATGTATCATCTCTCTGGGCAACCTATTCCAGTGTTCCACCACCCTCACTATAAATAATTTATTCCTTATATCTAGTCTGAATCTACCCCCCTCTATTTTAAAACCATTACCCCTCATCCTATCACAACAGGCCCTACCGAAGAGTTGCTCCCCGTCTCTGTTATAAGCCCCCTTTAGGTACTGAAAGACCACTATAAGGTCTCCCCAGAGCCTTCTCTTCTCCAGGCTCACCAGTCCCAGCTCTCTCAGCCCGTCCTCATAGAAGAGGTGCTCCAGCCCTCTGATCATTTTTGTGGCCCTCCTGTGGACCTTCTCCAACAGGTACACGTTCTTCTTATGTTGGGGGCTCCAGAGCTGGACGCAGTGCTCTAGTTACAGATGAGGATTACTAGGTCAGGAATCAGCAGCCAGTGACTCCAAGTACATGGTGGTTTTGGTCTTGGTTAGTGTCAGTCCTCGGAGGTGCCCACAACACCAGATGGTATATCCACTCTCCAGTATCTTGGCATGTGCAGAAGAAAAGCCAGAGTACCTCCAGCAATATGGGAAAAGTTCATGAGGCAAGAAGACCTGTAGCTGTGCATTTTCTCCTGGAAGGGCAAAAGTCTTGTTTTCCACACCTATATTTAAAACAGATTCTATATTGTATTGCATGAGTAATTTCAGAAAGATGATCCTTTAATTACAATAAACTTACTGCTTAACTTAAAGAAGTCTATGCAGCTTTTGTTTGTTTGTTTGTTTTTGGTTTTGGTTTTTTTTTTCCAGAGGGAGCTTTTACTCCAGATCATTTCTGTGACAGAAGAGCACGGAGGAGTAGTGGGTTCAGAAAAGGTAAATCTTTGCTTCATCAGTGCTGTATGCAAACAGAGTGACTGGTATAGTCTGGAGCTCTTTCCTGAAGGCATCATACTGGAGGCTGGTTGCCGGAGATGAAAAAATGAATAGAAAGATAGTGGGCAGATCAGCACCCTATAATCACTGCTTGGGCTGATTTCTAATGAGTTTGGGATTTCTGTCAATCTTCTGTTCCCACAAGGCTTCCCGAGAGACTTTAAAAAGTGAAACCAAGGAAGGGGGGAAAAAAAAGGTTACTGAAAGCCTGTATGTGTGAGGGCTTTTATCTAATGATTGACGGTGTGGCTTGCAATTTCACTTTGAAATGGTGACAAGAAAAACTGATACAGTGGTTTTGTTGTACTGTCTCCATCCAAAATGAAGAGTAATCTACTTTGACTTTTCTGTAGTCTTTTGATTGGAAAAAAACTCTTTCACTGTTATAAAGCATTTAGGCAACTATTACTTTCATTGATTTGTGGTTGTTTCTGATTTTAAGAGCTGAGCAATAGGTATATGGGAAAACTGCATTATAACTATGTTACATTGAAACTAAGTCTGACTTAGGAATAAAAATAAGGTTCTTTTTGTTTATTTTATGTGTGGACACCGGAGTGCATTCACTTTAGTCATGCTACACTGCATAAGGAAGAAGAGGTTACAGTTGGGAAGTTGCTTAGTGGGATTAAGAGACTACAAAATAGTTATTTTTAGACTCTCATTTTCTGTTTTTTTCAATATTTTGTCTGGGCAAGAACACTGGAAATGAATTGAACGCTGGGGATTCATGAAGAGAGGAAGCTGCTTGTAATATCCTCATGGGACTGAAGAAGTTTAGTGAATTGCTACCGCTCATTTTAGTTGTTCAAGTTTCCAGGGAAGGCCAATAGATGCGAATGCACTTTTAATGGGCCGCAGCTCCCCACTGCTCTTACGTCCTGTGTGCGCAGGACCTCAAGATCTCCCACCCCCATAGCAAGGAGATAGCCGCCTCTGAGTTAGCCCATCCATGCAACTCCAGAATCGTGTTCTCTGGCCGATTTCTTTTTTCATCTGTCATGTAAAACAGGTGGGAGTGGAGCAGACGGGGCACCTTTCAGGTTATGGAGTAAGGAGAGGGTGAGGGAACAGATGGCAGGATAGGAAAATGCAGACCTTTATTTCTAACCCTGGCTTTTCAGTAGTGCAGTGAGCAACTGGACCCAGTAGACAGCAGTTCTTAATTTATGACAACAATAGTAAGCTTGAAATGATGCAAATGTAATAAAACTTTCTTACAGCTAATACTTAACAAAAAATAGAGTAAAGAGCGTTGTCTATTAATTTCCATTTACAAACCTTGAGCTACTATTGTGATTGCACAGCCACTTTTTTTTTCTCAAAATGATCCTTTGTACTGTTAGGGTAGGTCCATCACAGTCTGCTTTCTACTTCTGATTTTCTTTGAGTCAGTGATTGAACAGATGTAGGTGGCTTTTTTTTTTTGGGGGGGGGGGGGGTGGTGGAAAAAGCTGCTATTTGGTTGAAATGCGCTGTACTTTCTCCTACAGGTTTATTCCCAGGGGTTCCTGTGATTTATAATCTTAGGATGGACAATATAGCTGCTACCTTGAGAGGCTGGTGGTGGCTACATTTCAAAAGCCACCCTTTCTACAGCGACAGTTGGTGTAACTCTGATATTCTTTCCAGCTATTCTCAGCTCCTGTTTCCTAGGATGTGGCAACTCTTCAGTAACTTCAGAGCTTATTTCTGTCTTTTGATTCTGGAAACTTAAAACATTTGTCACTTCTGCACATTAGTCTGCTGAGAAGGTATTCCTAAAATACAGATAGAATTTATCGAATTTTTAAATATTCCAGTCACTATTCTACGAACTTGTTTGCCCTGGTGTGAAAAATACGTACATAACTAGAAGGAAAAAGTCCCCAGAAGCAAGAAAAACTCTTCCAGAAGCTCATGCGGTCATGCCTGTGAAGCACAAAAGCAGTGGTGAGAGGAGGAAAGGGCTGTCTAGCAGAACCTTTGCTTTTAGAAGGGTACCAGTGAAGGAAATTAATGTTCTGTGTTACACAGGGCACATGAAATCATGAAGTCCTATGCACCATCTGCATTATACATCCTTAGAGCCATCAGGGTTCTGGTCACTATACATGGTATTGATCCTGAAGTATTTTGGAACAGTTTAAACATGCAATGGAGGACACTGCATTTATAGCAATCCTTAAACAATTACTGCAATTAAATGAAAACTACTGTGACTCAATCTAGTCACAAAACTGCCAAATTATTCCAATACTTATCATAACTGCAGTGACATTAAGTCATTTCTGTTTGTTTGTTTCTTTGCAAATCAGATTAAAGCATTGTATCCTATGATGATGGCACATCGAGCTGCGTAACTCCCAGGTGCATGAATTCTGTTTCTCTGCTAATCCCTCACTGGCTCTGGGCTCTTTGGCAGCTAAGCGTTTCCTGGGGTGCACTGTAATAACAGGCAGCTGTCCTGTCAGCTCTGCTGAAAAAGGAGATAATATGGCAGACAGCGTTCACTTTCTCCTAGAGCTATTTCTTACTGTTCTCCAAATGGATTCAAGTATCTACTCTTAGCAGATGATGTTGTTTGTGTAGAACCAGGGTGGATATTTAGGGAACAAACTTACAAATTATGTGCAGTAGTTTGCAGTTGAAACACTTGTAAGGAGTCAATGTGTTTGTGTGGAAGAATGGCAGCTAAATTGTGGGAGATGGGCTGTTTGTCTTGATACAGATGAATTTTCCCAGCAACCTTTATCTGAGAGAAGGCTCTGTGCAATAATGAACAGGCCTTTCTGAATTCTGGCTTTTCGTCTCTGCCCCAGTCATCTTGTCACCCTGGGGACTGAAAACGAAGAGCATATCTAATGAGGCATTGAGTTTTCTGGATATCATTTGGCTTAGTGCCTTGCTGGAGCCTTTGGTATCTCCTCTGAGAGACTGAACACCCTCAGCAACCCCTGAGAGAACCCAGCTTTTTGGTCTGTCATGGAAGTTAACATTAATACCCATGGTGGCACAGAGCCATCATTCTGGCTTGAACCCCTCTTCTTGAACCACTCATGTGAAACAGGAGATGCCCAAGGTTAATTAGAGCTGGTTTTCGCTTTGGTACGGCTACATGTTAAGTAGTATAAGGAGATGTTATTTCAAAAGGCTAAATACTCTGAAATTGGCCATCCTGGATCTGATGTTGCACGAAGTCAGTCCTTCAATTTCTGGATCTTAAATAGCTAATCCTGGTTACAAAACCTTTTCCCAAATAAATCCTTTCATTAAAAAAGTGGTCTCTATATCTCTGTTTTTATCCACAGACACAAACAAAAGTCTTTTAAGTGAAGGAAGTGTGACTTATTTGCAAAACATGTTTCCACATCCCAGTCCATCTAGCTTTTTTTTTATATGTCTCTCCAAATTTAACTATATCCTTTTGCACTGAAGGGTGGTAGTGTTGCATTATCCTGGTGACTTTTGCAGTTATATCCAAGTCCAGCTCATCTCCGGGGCTCTAGTGTAAAAACTGACCTCTTAGGACTGCACATGGCTAAACCACTGCTTTACCTGCCCTTGGAGCATCGGGATGGAAACCATCTGATGAACTGTTGCTCAGCGTTTATCCTTTTATCGATTTTTTTTGATGCTTGCGCTTTTATCAATTTGCTGCTTTCTCTAAGTGTAACGTGTAGGATGGTGTTCACTGTTGTTGTAAGCTCTAGTTGTGTGACACCTGAAGTCTGTAAAGCAGTGATGTTGGTCCTCTACCTATTCAGTAGCAAAGCAGTTTTCTTCTTGGGAAGTGAAGGCCTATCTTCATATGGAATTACCTTGTCTTTCCCTAACATGGACTTGATTTTTGTCCTGGAAAGTAAAGAAAAAGTTAAACAATGCGGGATTTCTTAATCTAGATGTTTAGGACTACTTCTCCTTTCTTCACTTAATTTCTTCCAGCATTAGTTAACTAGTGCTCAAAGTTTAAAAAATAGGCACCTTGTACACATACCTGTGGGCAGGATACAACTCATAAGGGGGAGAGGATGGGATTTCAGCCAGATCTGACAAACTGATGGAGAAGGGAAGCACAGCTGGCTTGCCAGCTACCAAATCCTTGAAGTTGATTTAATCCTGATGTCAGGCAGTCTTTCCAATGTGGGCAAACAGCCCAAAATGTAAACTCTGGGGATGAAACTGAAATTGGTGGTCACTTGCATGTCTTGCGGCATGAAAGCAAACTTGTGGTTAGAACTTCTGTCAGGGGATTAGGAAGGTCTAAAGTTGAAAGCAATGATCTTCTAGGAAAAAATAACAAGCATGCTTTCAGTGGAAAACATGCATAGCTGCTCTGCTAAGCACTGGCAGTGCGTGTAATCATCTTATAATGAATGGGTGAGACCCTTGGGTGGTGTAAAGTGACTCTCCTGGCTTCTATGCAGTGATACCAATTTATCCACCTGAAGAAGACAGTCCATTGCACACTGCTAAATGTGGGCCTCCATGGGCTGGGGACAGGTTCCATCTTTCTAATAAGACTGCAGAAGGCTACCCTCTCTACCAGTATCCTTATCTGATTAGAGACTGCAAGACAAAGTCGTTCATTTTTGCGTAGGAAAGATGTCTGGTAGTAGATTGCTTGTTCCCAAAGAGTGTGGTGATGGGGTAGTGAAATCTTGTCACCCCAGAAGCCTGGGGTGTATCCTTTCCTTTCGTTGCACGGACAGCCTTTGAACTCTGCTTATATCTCTGTCCGTGGCTCAAACGTGAAGTTGAAACTCACTTTTTTGAGAATTTGTTTGCATTTTGTTTTGTCAAACTCTTGGAGGAGCTGAACAAACACTTAGGGAAAATATATACCTGAAGCTGCCTGGACTTGGATCTCTGTATGAAATGAAGCCATGGAGATTCTAGGTGCCTCAAAGCATGCTTCAGGCAGTATAGAACTTGCTTACTAACATGGGCTGAAACTTCTCTGTGCTTCAGTCTTGTTCCTGTGTGAAACTGAGATTTTGGTGTTCAGTTCTGCAGTTTAAAGCTCATGGACACCTGGCAGTGAAATAAGTGATGCTGCTATTACTGGCTCTAATGCTTTGAAGGACAAGCAAGGAGCAGCTTGGATGGACTTCTGGGGCATTTGTCCTCAGCAGAGGAGCTGACAGCAGCGGTTACAGTGGGTTTGAGAAAGAAATGTAGAATGAGAATTTCCTTGACTTTTAATTTCTTGTGGTATTCATGTTTGTAAAATCCACCTTGGGCTTTTAGCATCCTCTCCAACTACCCAGTAAGACCACATACACCTGTTAATTTGTTCATGCCATGTTCTCTGGCTCTTATGAAGCAGCAAACACATTTCAGCTTGTTTGCACAGCTTCCGATGGAAAGGTTTGATCTAAAAAAACTCTAATGCACTGAAGTGCATGGATCTTGTTTCAAATATCCCAGACAAGCTTTGTTAGACGCAATTATCTTTCTTCTAGCCATTGCTTTTTCCAAACTATCCCTTTAAAACATGTGCATGATACTGTGTTTTCTCAGTGCATTTTCCCCAGACGAAAGTCAAATGTTTTGACACCAGCTGAGTCTCACAGCTGTAAGAGAAGACTTGAGATAAAAATAAATGACTGCACCTACTGTGAAGATTTGTTACAGAAAAGAGTTTTCTGTCATGTATCAGAATATTGCATGAGTCTTGTGAGCGGTTATGATGCTGCTAACTTAAAATTTGCTCTTCCAAATCATAGTCTCGAAGCTGAAATTCAGCCAGAACAGAATCTAGCCCACTGCCCTGAAGTCCCGTGTGTCACAGCCTCCAGCAGCCAAAGGGTTAAGCTTCAGTCCAAAGGCAGCACCTGTGATGGCAGTGTCATCTGCCATGGCACTGGGTGGCTTGGCTCTGGTGCAGAGGGAAGAACACTTCTCTTGGGAAATCGCTGTGTTTAGCAGTGCCCACAAGCCTCCGGGGGATGTTTTATCCTACAGCACCCTGTTTAGTTTGCGGGTGCTGAGCTCATTACATCAACAACCCTGAAAACCTGGCAGGCAGCGCTTGCTGGTGGTCTCTCTTGAACTGGCTTGTCTGCATGTTTCCAGCTGTTGCCTGCATTAGAGAATTGAAAATTTGTGGACGCTTTCCAAATATTACTTATCCATGTAAGACACTGGTCTGTTTGCCAAAAAGATGTACTGGGATCATGAATAAATAGAGATATGGTCTGTGTAAATGAGATGGGAGATTTCCACAAACCAGAGGTTTTTATTAAGACATTATCTACATGCTATAAAATGTTGGGGAATGCCCATATTGCAACACAAGCTGGGATATTAATGGACTGTATTGCAGGGATGCTGGTAGACAGTATGCAGAGTTGGTTGGCTGGTGTTGGTGTTATTGGTGTTATTGGTTCTTGTTTGTTTTTACCATCCACTCAGTGGACTAACCAGTTACAAGGATATCCTTTAGACAGAAGAACTGCTTAAAAGCCTTGTTGACCAAAAATGATACTTTTATCGACGTTTTCCCTAATGTATACAACATTCTGCCTTTTAACAATAAACAAAAGAACATTTGTATTTTTCTGTTTTCTGGGCTTTTGTGAAGCCTGAAGGCTTCAACACATGCTGGAAGTTGCAAAATAATCCGGTGCTTTGATTAAAATGATCCTGTACTTTGATTCAAACTCAGTTTATAAAAACAAACAAATAAAATGCTCCTTGCGGGTTCCAAGAAGGATGCAGACCTCCCTCTTCCTGTCTAACAGGTTCAGGGGTCCCTTATCCCAGGCTTTAGATATCTGCTTGGTACGTATCAGAATTTGGGTGAAGAGGTGTAGTCTTTGAAGGCTTTTTGACATGTTAGTTCTGGTGTGAGTACTCTACAGTTTTTTAGGAAGGTGGCCTTGGTCGTTTCAAGTACTCTATCTAAATTGCCACTTGCCAGTTGATGGAAGCCAGAAATAGCACTTTACTGAGTGAAGTTGCTGGAGAGACGTTTCACAGAAGTAACTGCCTGATTTCAGTTCTCCTGCTATTCCTCTCCGATTAGCTGGTTTCAGCATCAAAAGCAGCACGAAACCATTGAGCCAAACTTATCTGCCTGTGTGGCTCCAAATACATATAGTTGTCTGGTACCCGGCTCTGGGATCTCTAGGCCAGCAGTTGAAAAATGGCAGTAACAACAAGAGTATGTCAGGAGAGAATGATGGACTTTCTAGTTGACTTACAGTCCTTTAGCCCTGCCCCTTTCAATAACGGTAAATGAATGCAGCAAAAGAAAAAGTGGGGAGTGAAGCTTTATGCAGGATGGGATGCTTCCCTGAATCACTCAGTAGGTAGCTCTCCAAATACAGAACTATGTGTGTTATACTCATTTAAGGCAGTCCGAGGTCTATCCCCCTCTTACATCACTGAACGGAGAAATGACAAGCTAGATCGATGTAATACCCCCTCTGATGCTGGCAAGCATTCAAAACTGTTGAAGTAGGCTTTGCGCAAACCCAAGGTAGTTTAAAGCAAGCTAACTGCACTATTTCAGACTAGACTTGCCTGCACAGATAAGGCCTATGATCTCTCCCCGCAGCTTCTGAAAGCCAGCTGTGTTCAAACGCACGCCCTGCAACCTGTTTGGACTCATCTTGGGCCCTGGCTGATGTTGATGGAGCTCTGTGTGGAGAGCTGATAAGATATGTCAGTCTCTTGTCTCCCTGCTTTACATCTGAAGGCATGTGGTGAAGATTGCTTGTGAGGCTGTAGAGAGCATTTGATTTTCTTGCTTCACAGCAAGAGTAGAAGGGAGTAGAGGTGTATCACATCTAGTCAGAACTGCTGCTGAAGCAATAAGTTCATAAATGTGAACTCACCTGAGGTAGGCCTGGAGACAGAATCATAGAATCATAGAATGGCTAGAGTTGGAAGGGACCTTCAAAGGTCATCTAGTCCAACCCCCCTGCAAGAAGCAGGGACATTCCTGACTAGATCAGGTTGCTCAGAGCCTCATCCAACCTGGCCTTGAACGTTTCCAGGGATGGGGCATCCACCACCTCTCTGGGCAACATGTTCCAGTGCAATACAACTCCCATTGTAAAAATTTTTTTTACTAATATCTAATCTAAATTTACCCCCTTCTAATTTAAACCCATTATCCCTCGACAGCATCGAGGTAGGAGTCTTGTGAACTTCCACATGCGTGGACAAAGCATTCAGTAAGTTTTTACAGGCTGGAACTGATGTTTGATGAGTATTCTGCACAGCTAAAATATTGCTGTGCCCCACAATTAACTGAGATGACCTATAAGTCAATTGAGGAATACAAAAATCACATCTGTGATTTGAGATTACATCACTTCATCAACAGAGGAGAAGCTGAGATCTGGACCTGAATGTAGGAGCTGTTGCGTCTCTGTTGCTTTCATCATTAGATCGGCTGAATTGCCACCTTTATTAACCGTACGCTATATACAGCGTGTGTGCATGTATACATCACTGAGGAGAAACTGGAAAGAATGAACTGCATTTCCATCTCAATTTTGCGGGAAGGACTGATATAATCCCCTGAAATTCAAGATCTAAGAAACAGTGAAGATTGTATCAACATCTAGAGTAACAGGTAATTTTGCTGCTATAACGAAGTCTGACTATTGGAATAAAGTCTCAAAACAGTACTGAACTATTTATTAAATAATATCTATTCCCTAATGATGAATTCATTTTCGGTTAATAACAAGTCTTTGTGAAGTATAATGAAAAATACAGTGCCATGCATAGTAAACTGGCCTCTGTTTTCTTTGTCAGCCCGCCAGTTCCTCAGCTGCAGCGCTACCATACTATTCATCTCCATAAAGGGCTCTTTCGAAAGCATTATTAAACAGCAGGAAGGAATGGTGTATGACAGCTTCATTAGTCACTAGGAGCAAAACCTGGCCACTTTCTGCTGGGAATTATTAGCACATTCCAAAACATCTCTGGGTTGATGGCATCCAAAAATTTTTTTTTCCAAATTTTTGGAGTGTGGCCAAATCTCTGTTTGAAAATCCTGGAATGGTGGTTGTACTATCAAGTCCTCTCTGGATCAGGTTAGGCTCTATTTGCAAGGAAAATGTGGACTTCTCAGTATTAGGAGTCCAGAAATATTTGCGGTAGACTAGTTGAAGAACACAGACACAGAAAGTCCTTCTCTGTAAGTGCAGAATGTGATTATGCTGAAACCGCAAATGCCCCAGCACCATCACAGCAGGCAAGCCCCGGCATACCAGGTACAAAACCTCAACATCTTTTTCACGTTTTTTGTGCAGTGCTCATGAAAGGTGCATCCAGCAGACAGGATGCTCTGATCTGTCAAAATGCTCAGGGTGCCATTGAGACCAGTACGTGCAGGGTTCTTGGCTAGCACAGTGTTTCAGGCTCTGTGTCGCTAGCCTGAGCTCAACTGTATTTAAAGCGAGAGGCACTTCTGACCCTGGCTCAACAAGAGCCTAAGCTACAGGATAAACATGAGGCGCAGAATCAAGCTCTTGCACAAATCTGTTGCATGATTTATTGCTCTTTTGCAAATATCACAGGCTGTTTGTAAAGTGAGCTAACTGCCTAAAAAAAAAGTAAAATCAGCAAAGCCTGTGAAAAATCTTGCTGTTAGCATGAATGCTTTAGCTAGCTTTGATTCCAAGAAAACACCATGTCAGAGCCAGTTCTTGGGTACTGGGGCTTTACTGAACAGTGAAGTCCAGGGAATTGATGGAACTTGTATTAAAAACACTGTGTACAAAGAAGTATTTTACAGTCCAGCTGGTCTTAATTTCCTGTATATTTATAAAAATAAAATTATCCCTTAATAAACAGTTATTTATGCTTTTCAACCCACATGGAACCTCCTGTGAATATTTTACAGGTAACGCCATTCATAATTAGCAGCAGGCCAACGAATGCCTGGTGCTTGAGTGATGACTTAATGTACACTTGCAAGCTCAGCCAGGACTCTGGTGTGACTAAGCCAAATGCAGGAGAGGAGACTGCAAGAGCGTGCCTCCGTATCCTGCTGGAAAACCTGATGGTTGCGATCTCTATCGGTGTGACCATCCCACTTGGACTGCTTGGCGGGCTCAAGCCCAAGTGACGGGCTCTCGCCTTGGAGTCCTTGGAGGCTGCAGCTCTCGCTGAGCTCCCCTTGCAGCATGCGCTGGACCATTGTATTTGCACAAGCGTGTGAGCTTCAGCTTCGATATCTCCTCTTGCCAGTAACAGCTGAGATCCTTCAACCCAGAGGAGATCACAGGAGGCAATTCTCTTCCAACCTTTCTTTTTAAAACTTATTTTAACATAGAGTATTTGATGTGAGAGTCAGTTCTCATGATTCTTGGGACTCTTCCTCATTCGTGCTATCGTAATGACAGCCTTGAAGTTAATGTGTGTTGGCCCACAAGCCTTGTAAGGGGTTTACTGGTAACAATAGCCGCAAAGCCGTAACTGAAAAGCTGTGTGCTTAATCTACAGGATTAACACAAACAAGATGTCCTTGAGCAGGATAGGTTTACAGCAGTCTAGCAGGAGTCATTTTCTCCGGGAACAGAAAACAAAACCTCTACAGCCCAGAGAGACGGGAGCAGAGTTGACGCCCAGGGTGACTGTCAGCAATGGGCTACTGGGTCTCCCTGCTGCTAATCCAAACGAGCCGCTCTCCGCTTTGGTAGCGTGCATCTGTGTGTGTGTGTGATCCTAGGGTGAGGAATTGTTTCCAGTTCTCTGCAAGCCGGGGCCATTGCTGAAAATAGTTTTTAGTGCGGTTTGTCCCAGTGCTCTGAGGTGCTGGAAAGGAAATCTTGGGCATGTAGATCTTGGGCATGGACTACAAGATACCTCCCCATACCCACTGAATTCACGCGTACCCTTTCTGACTTCCCTCAGTGTATGAAAGCCAATCCCTCTTGAAAGACAGGATTTGCTATGGGTGGAAATAATGTTCTGCACTGAGTGCCAGAGGCTTGGAGAAGAGGCTGACGCCCACTTGTGAGTGGCAGCCGATTAACTCCTCCCACTGTGGCTTCCAGTTCTGCTCCAGCAAAAACACCCTTTTCCCCACACCTCATATTGATTTCTCCTCTTATGACTCTGCAGTTCATTTGTTCACTGGACTTTTGTTTGTGAATCTGTTTTCTTTGCCTGTTTGTTCTTGCTGTTGTGCCTCACAGAAAGCCCTCTCTAAACATAATGGAAAGCCAAGGAAGGGAAAAAATGTTTTATATTTTTTTACTGTTTCCAAAGAGTGGATGAGGTCACTTAAAGTGACCTCATCTAAAACCTGGTTTAATAATTTTAGACTCTTTTCTAGTCCTCTGAAAAAGATACTATCTCTTGTTGATATTATTCATCGAATATTTGCAGACTCAGAAAGTTGCCCTGATTTATACTTTCAAGTCTCTCTATGCACCCAAGAGGACTAAAAAAATCTCTATTTATGAAAAATTAAAAGATTTCTTTTGAGGTTAAAGGGAATCTCAAGCATGCATGAACTAAACAAGTTCACACTCTAAAAAAAAAAAAAAATTACCAAAGTACTATATAAAGCAATAATTATGTAATCATACTTCACCAGGTGGAGGAACTATGCTTATTAGGAAAGGCAGTATTTACTGGGACAGCATGGGTTTACACCAGCTTCCCTGGTAGCTGCTTTCTGCAAGAATACAAAGGGAAAAGCATGTGTGTGCATGAAACATAATCCTATCCCCAAAGTTTTAGTGGGCTCAGTGTCTTCGTGCCACAGATATGCAGGTGTGATGGCTGAATTAAGGTTCACAGCACTCCCAGAGGAAAAAAAATCCAGGCCTGGAGATTTGATGCTAAATCCCTCTGAATAATTTTAAAAGCAGATTGGTAGCACTCTGGAGAATAGTGAAATGAAGGAAGAGGGAGGTGCTGCTATCCAAGCAGGACTGAATCAGAGGGGTAAGGAGGGCGTTCCAGTAAAGAGGAGAAAGACACAGGAGTCTGAGTTAACAGGTGACTTGGGTGACATTAGGGAAAAGATTATTTGCTTTTGCAATGCTAGGGAAAAGACTGATCATTTCCTAGTGCTGGGTGTAAAGGCATACGGAGCAGCAGTGGGTGAAGAAGGCAAGTGTGGAAAGGCAGTGGGTTTCCCGTAAGTGTTTTACATCTTCCTGTTTCAGATACTGTTTGTCAAAGAGTTCAGCAGAATCCATACGCTCTTTTGAAAATGCTTCCAGCCTTTGATACTGTAAACATACTTAACTGCTTTGTACAGTGAAATAATACATTACAAAACATTTTTGGCTTCTCTCGTGCATGACGTTCCCCTTTCATTTACAGCTCTCTGTCCAACATAGCAATTACTGTCTACCTGTATCAGCTGAGTCTCAAGCAACAGTAGTGTAAAGTTGAGCTTGTGAAGAATGTGGTGACCCTGGAGAGTCACCAGAATATTTCACTGGCAAGACCTCAGTAGACATAGGTGCAGTTCTCCTTAACTTGGTGCTGTAGTTTAGCCCTGCTTGGGACCAAGCTATACAGCTGCTAACTCACTCTCCCCACCCTCTGAAAGAATGGGGGAGAGATAATATAACCAAAGTACCTAGGTTGAGTTTGGACTCAGAATCATTTCTGATGAAGATTTTGCCTGATTTTATCTGTCTTGATTTGTTAACATGTAAGACATTACCTGCCACACTGACCTATTAACTAGTCTTCTAGCTGAGATGCCATAAACACTTCTATGCTGTCATATTGCAACAGCTATGAACAATTTTGGAGCATGCCAAGTGCCAAAATAAGCGTGTTGACTCTGAAAAAAAAACCAGACCACTTTGAAGATATATAATCGCCTCACTTTTTTTTTTTAAAGAAACAGTCAGCATTGACCTATCCATGAGCATTTGATCCAGGTCGCAGGTTCACTGTGCTGTACGCGATTTGAACATGGTTGCCTCACAGCTAGCCCCAGGCGCTGTCACATCTCCATCTCAGCTGAAAATGCTGATGAGACATTGAAATAGTTGTGCATGAGGTCAACCCATGTGCAGCATGACCAGTCCTGCATTTGGGCTCTGGACTAGATAGTTCCCTGGGGAGTCACCTGACAGTTTGAGCCCCGTTCTCCGATGCCCGTATTACACAGATATTTTTCCAGTATGTGGAGCAGAAAAGTCTCTGCTCTTCTGTATAATGTAGTTGATTGTTTCCAAATTATTTCTTCTCCATCGGTTGTAAAGTTAACCAAGTATGCGATGACATCTATTTATTTTGAGAAGGCTTAGGAGGAGGCTGAGGCCAGTACAGTAGCACTCAGCTAATAGTGCAGAAATAGAAGACTCAAGTGCAGTGCATCAAAGACTTTGCTTCCATTAAGCCATGCCAGTGCTTCACATGATCTTTCTGAGTGGAGAATGATGAATACAGAATCTGAAGTGTGGGCCCGGTATCTACATACAAGAATAAGCTCCCCAAGGCAGAAATGGCTTCTTAAGCCAAAATGACCTCTCAAACGAGACTGCAGGGCTACTGTGCAAATGGGTGCCAGCCATCTGCTCCTCAGCTGGCAAATGTTGACTCTGCTTCAGGAGCTGAATGTTCCTCCCACGTGGTTAATTTCTTCCCTGGCAAAAAAATGCTAATGTACACTTTGATTTTAAACAATGAGAAGAGTAATGGGAACTGCAAAACAAACGGTCAGAGGAGCTCCGTTTCCCTCACTTGGCTCAGTTCCTGGCCTCAGACATTGCCCTTCAAGAAAAAAAAAAGCCGTCCTGATAGAGTTCAGGAGATACCCCTCCTGATGCTTTCTCAAAGGCTGTCTGAGAGGTGGCTTGTGACTGCACCAAACCAGTGCTGCGAAGAGAGCATCTTTCCCTGTAACAAGAACAAGCTGCTCTGCTCGTAAGAGGTTTCTTTCCTTTTGGCCTTGGAATTGCCGGAGTAAGGTCAGCAACTGCAGGGATGGGGTGGCGCGGTCTGCACGATCAGCACTGTCTGGGGACTTGGGGCAGCCTTGTGCAGCTCCAGGATGGCTGAAGATGCTGTGCTTCCCACTGCAACCTCGCTGGTCAGAGGAGCTTCCTGAACTCCATACCACTCACCCAACATAGCGAGTCACTAAAATGCACGTGTGATCTATGTAAGCACTTTAAAACCTTTTTTTAACAGATACATGCACCTCTCTCTCTATCTCCCTATTCTTATGTTTTGTATTTTGAATATTTATTGTACAGTTTAAGTATTTGCTTTAAAGAAAATGTAATTCAATGTCTCCCCAAAGATTTGCTGTTCCCCGTAAACATTGCCTAGAAACATCTGCTTCCCTCATATGGATCTCATAATTTGTGCTTTGGATTTCATCCAGTGCTCTGTGGAAAAGTGATGCCTTCCAGAGACAGAAACCTGATTATGAGAAACCTCATGGACAATACTGAGTGCCTTTGTTGTAACTGATTTTGAAGACACAGAGCGAGAGACAAACAGAGATGGGAGAAGTGGTTTTTACAAAATGTTTTTTTTTACGGAGACGTGCCACATGCTCTTTTAGTCTCTTCAGGCAGATGCAGAGTAGTCTCTGCCTGCCCATGTCTCTGCCTCTTTAAGTTTTTGACTCTTCAGCCATCTCCAAACACATCTGACAGACAGGAGGGTCTTGAAGATAACCGTGTTCTTGAAGTTTCACCAAAGTAGGTGAGTGGAAAAAGAAAAGAGCCATTTTCTCTGAGTGCACTAACTGCAGCACTGCGTTATTAGGTATCAGAAAATCTATGTGGCAGAGAGAACTTGCAAAGAGTATGAGAATTAAACAAGCTTTAACCAGTCACAAAATAGAAGTCTGCAGGACATCAGACTTTCAGTCCCAGCACTGATGGAAATAGTTGGAAATAAAGCACCTTCAGATGCCAAATATCTTGAAGAAGGTGTACCTGTACTGAGCAGGATCTGTGAAGCCAGCATGAGATAGGACTGAGGCCCTTCCTCTGTCTCCACTGAGGCTCTTCGTCTTCTTCCATCTCTTCCATTGCTGTGGAAGACAATCCCTCCTGCAGAGCAGTGGTCCAAGAAGAAGGTGGAAGAAGCCCTGCTTTTTCACCTGCCTTCCCTTGCATCAAATGATGGTACACAGGAAGGATAATCTGTTCATTACCAGCCTGTGTGCTTTTAGGGCACAGCGTTTTGACATTCCTCAGGCCTTGTCCCTGTGGTCAAGAATAACAGCTTAGGTTAAACTAAAACAGATGAAGAACAAGACGTGGCAAAAAATGGTGAAGATAAGGTAGGAATACAAAGCTCCTTTTAGGTCTTCAGTGTATGAGTCCTGTGCACCCACCCATATGTCTTTGCAAACACAGTCTGAGAAGGTGATAGTTGTTACACACAGATTTAATGATCAGAGCGTTTGCCCAAGGGTGCAGATTTTGGACATGTCCTCAGCCTTAAGTGCCTGTGATCCCTTACCTACTGCTTCCCCCTGTCCCCAGGAGAGTGCAGTAAAGTGTTCGGGTCTGAGTGGAACCATTTTGCACTACTGTGATTAAAACCTGCATTACAAAAAGTCAGTTGGGCCAAATTTGCAGTTACTCAAGTATTTTATTGGCTTCAGCTCTGCATTTAGTTTTGCTCCACGCTCGTTGTGGAGCTCTGGATAAATAACCAATCTGTGCTGTATTGTATTGGCCTCCTAAACATGTCGCAAGACTTAATAATTCAGCCCGTGGGAGTGGGAACTTCACTGACTTTTCATGCGGTGCCAAATCCTTTGACAAACATTAAGAAATGGTCCAAGGTTACCATCGTCTCTACGCAGGAAAGACTTTACCTCTGCTGGGAGAAGTGCTGTAGGTCCACCAGGCTGTACGTTTGCTTGTGACATCCTACACTTCTTGGCTTTTGGTAGCTGCCCACACCCTTCCCTTGTGTTTGTTGTAATCGGTTACATATGTCGGTTTGTTTTTGTACACATCCTGACCTCAAATAGGAACAGGAAAATCTCTCTTTGGGAATAGCCGTGATGAGGTACATATCCTTTGTATCAGTGCTTGCGATCCTCGGTTGTTTGGTTTGGGCTCACCTCCCCATACGCACATTTTGGTCTTGCCAGGCCTCTGGATTTTTCTTCTTGTATTTTGCCCAAACCCTACTCATAGGGAGAGGCTTACCTTCTCAAACAGTGCGTTTTGGATGCTCCTACACAGTGCTCTGTCCAAATAGCATTTCATAAATGCATCTGCGTGGATTGTCCACTTAAAATTTCTGGGATCAAGGCCTTGGTACCATGCAAACCTGGACCATGGCAAATGTAGCCATCATATCTTGAGTGAAAGCAACAGCCTAATTTCTCCACCATCTTAAAACATTTACTTTTATTGTAGCACCTTATTTCTAATCCTTCATCCTCTAGTCTCCTTACATCCAAAGAAACCTCTGTCTTCCCCCACCCCCCCCCCCCCCCCCCATCACACTCCAAGAACTCTAACGCAAAAGAGTCCATTACTCTCAACGGTTTAACGCTAAATTAAGTGCTGCACTCTTGGTCCCTCCTGGACGCCTCAGAGGACCATGCCTAGGCACAGGCCACCGAGCAGCTCCCAGACGAACAGCATAACCCCACAAGCACAAGCAGTAACGCCTTGCTCAGGGATCTCCTGGCTCCGACTTTGCTCCATGAGGAACGGAGCTGCCAAGTTCCAGTCAGAGAGTGGAGAGAGGTCAGTATTTATGGGGTCTGAGCATTATTTTGTGTCACAGGAAGAAAAATAGAGTAGATTATGGTCACCAGTCCACTTCTGCTGCACAGACGCACAAGAAGCATCGTTAATGCTGGAGTCCAGCAAAGATCTGGTTTGTTTACAGTGTAGCTCGCCATCTTATTAATTTCTGGGGAATAGGTGTCTGCTGTTTTTTAGTCAAACATTCACCAAATGGTACACTTAGGAAAGAAAGAAAAAATGTGAAACAAAACAGGAATATGAGTGCAGCCTGCCTCTTGAAAATACAAGTTGTGCTGAGGTAAAGCACTTCCCGGGACAGCAGCCATCACTGGGTGGGGTTGTTTTGAAGGAGGGAGTTTAAGTAGGCACAGACATGGATGAGGCAGCTACTGCATTTTTCCTGCAATCTGAATGATGTTTTTAAAATTCACGTCCTCCCTCAGAGCTTGGGGTTGCCATCTGTCTCTGTTAAGCAAGTATGTCTCAGCTTAAAATCTAGCATAAAGTTTATGCTCAAATGGCCTGCTGGGTGTAGTGAACGTCAGCTAAATGCTTACTGATTTTGATGGGCTTGGACCACAGATCTGTCTGCTCGAGAGCCTGATCCTTTTCTCACTGCAGTCCAGCCCAAAGTCTGTTGCTGGGAGGGAGCACGCTCTGGATTTGCAGTCTGATGCCGTGCCAGTCGATGGTAATGTGGCGGGGTTTGGGAAAGCCCAAAGTGTGCTCCCTCGCACCCTTCTTGGCACACCTCTGCTTGCTCACCAACCCAGCTCATCCTTTGTTTATTTGTTCTGTTTTTTCTAATTATTATTCTTTTTCCCAGAACTGAGGAGGCGCCAGGTGGGAAGCGTGGGGCATCGCTGCTGTCGGGCTGCCCTCTCTTGGGTAGCAGCGGTGGTGTTGCGCCTTCCCAAAGTCTGTCAGCCGACACTTGCTAGGAGATGTTTCCTCACCAAGGTCTGGCACGCCAGCGATGCTGAGCATTGCCTGAGCTCGTCCTGTCCCCACCAGGATGCTGCCGGGGACTGGAGCCTGGGCTTCGGTCCTGGCTGGGCATCCGGGAAGGGGACATGCTGGTGCAGCTCGCTCATGAGAGCATACAGAGCATCTCAGCCATAGGCAACTGGACTGCTAAAGCATGACAGTTTTAAAGGGTTGAGCTGCACGTTTCTTGCAGTTTGATCTTTATTGGTGTAACACACCCACTACTCTGAGCCCACGGAAGGTAAAACTTGGAGAATGCAGTCAAACAATAATGCAATGGAGCAGAAATGTGTTTAGCTTCTAGTTGGACAATCCAGGGTTGATGATAGAGGGCTCTGCTTTTCCCTGTTTCTTTGGTTTTTTTTTTTTTGTCATAAAACCTTATAAAAGGTTATTTTTTGCCAGCCCCCACGCTTTAGAAAGAGGAGGGGAAAGCCCTCCTGCTCAATATGAAAAGGTGACCTTTAAAGAGTCGCTGTTTGTTTGGAAGAGAAGGCAAATGGAGCTTGTTTGCTTGCTTTTGTTTTGTTTTGTTTTGTTTTGTTTTGTTTTTTGGTAATAGCGTTGCTCAATATCTAATCTTCTGCAGAACACATAACTTCTGTTTCCTGTGTTATGAAATCCTGGAAACAGCCCTGAATTTTAAGGAAACCAAGCCCACTTCAGAGAAGATGCAGCAAAAGAGCTCCCTCTCTTGTCCATTATATGTTTTGGCCAGTTTGCTGCAATGTAAGAGGATCAGGTTAAAACCAGAGCGAAAGAGGCATTAAACTACATTGGATTGCGGGTTTATCTGGAGTATTCTGCTTTATGTCAGTTTAACTTAAATGTTTGGAAAAAGATGAGTAGCAAGCATTGGCATTCAACACCCAGCTGAAAAAAACCCCATCCAACTGTTTTCGATAAAGTACTAAAATATTACTTCTGAAATAAGTCCTGAAAAACACAGTAGGAGATATATCTTTCATGATATCTATAAAATATTCAAGAAAACATGGCTTTGATTATATTTTTCTCATCAGCTTTCTGTACCAGTAAAACTGCATTACACTGGGTAAAAATAAAAATCTCTTTAACCCTCACTTTTAGAATCAGATTGACAGGGCTAAATCTAGTTGTGATGTAAGTCTAATGAAACAATATTTTAACAGGAGCTATTGAGCTGCATCTATTTCTAATGGCTAATTACTGTGCAAAGCTAGAAACAAATAATTTGCAAAGTATCACTTTTTCAAGGTAGCTCTAACAATCTTGCATATATAAAATACAGCTTTCTGGGCACAATGGTAATAAGAGTTGCGTGTTCAGTGTTAAAGGCTCCACTTAATTTGTGCCATACCTTGTAAAGTCAAGTTATTGCACTTGTGTGCTCGGTTTTCCAATCAGAAACTTGCATTTAATGGGAAAATGCCTATACGGGGATGGCAGTTAAGGATACAATGCTACTTCTAAACTATAAATGTTCACTGTGTTTGGAATATGTTGCCTGTTATGAAAAACATTCTCACCCTAGATTTAACGTCCTGATTAACTGCATCACCAGTTTTATGACTTAA
This sequence comes from Tetrax tetrax, assembly GCA_009806455.1. NCBI lineage: Eukaryota > Metazoa > Chordata > Aves > Otidiformes > Otididae > Tetrax > Tetrax tetrax. The sequence continues at coordinate 10,738 of WHYT01015498.1, read as the reverse complement.
AACTGGTTTTAAGTTACTTTTTTTTTGTCTTACTGAAATAAGTATATAATTTTCTTATAAATTTGTATCCAAAAGCTTTGCAGAAAATCACTCTTGTGCCTTAGGAGTAGCCAAGTGTTTTTTGTTCACAATTCAACTGATGTGATAAAGGAATTGCAGCCTTGTGACAGCCTTGTAACTTCTGCCCTGCAAGAAAACAGAAACAGAGCAGTGTATAAATCTACCTTCAGTTTTTCCTTAAGTTCCATGCAGCCCTACCCAAAGGTTTCTATAGATTTCCCTTGATTTCTCTTCACTCAAGGCTAGACTGATGTTTGTGGAGACATTGAACAGCTATAGCTTGGACTGAGATCTGCCAGTCTTATCAAGGGTGGGGATACTGACTTTGCAGAAAGAGCTGAATGACTGTGAACACCATTAAATGGATCCCTGGTACTCAAGATAAATGATGTTACTTTAAAACAGTGGGCAGAAAGGTCTTCAAAGTCTGAGGCAGGGATTAATTAAAGAGGGAAAACAGATCTTCCATACAGCTTGGTTTCTTGCTTTTGTTAAAGAAACATTTCACTTAAATGAAAATCTGATGATTCAATGAAAAGCTAATTTCATTACCTTATTTGAAAAAGCTACTTCAGTAGTTTCAGGTTTCTTGTTACTGCAATAAGACCAGGCATGATGGAATTTTTTTTGCATACTATATATTTAATTTTGTCTTTTTACCATGTAATTACACATTTTTAGGATGGTACCTCCACAGTGTTTTCAAATCATGTGGTGAGTTTTGTTACCTTGTCTTTAAGTGTTATGCAGGCTCTTCTACTAATGGGAGATGGATGAATACAACTTGGGAAACCGCATGGATGTTAAGAGAAAAATTATTTAGTAATTATTTTCGGAGTATGCAAAGGTAGCAAAAAGCAGTTTTTTTTCTAGAATGGAAAGGACTTCAGCATTGCAATGAAAACGGTGGGAACTTCTTGATATGCTTGTTTTCAAAAGTTCTTAAAAACATAATTAAGGCTTCAAAGCTTCCTTGTGTTTCTTAAGTGGGCTGTAACATGATGCAGATACATAGTAGATAAGAAATAAATTATAGAAAACAGCCTAGTTGTTTTAATGTGCTACGTCCTCCAGGGAGGATGCAAAACTTCAGCTGAACTGGGATGTGTTTCCCTCCACTTAGTGATGGCCTGTGCTGTTGCAAGCCGTCCCTGCCAGAGGTGGTTAGAGGAGGTGGGCGTCCTCGCTGGACTACTTCTGCCTCTCCATCTCCTGTTTTCCCTTCTGGGTGAGTGTGTGATTACATCCCAGCCATCCCTGGCAGGGCAAGGCTGCTCTGAACCCCAATCACTACCTCCTGGGAAAGGTGAGGGGCAGCGAGGAAAGGGCGGCTTTCTTCCAGGAAACTCCGTTTTACTTCAACAGATAATGTATTTATTTTGAAAGTGACACCTAGCACATTGAAGGTGGCCTTGCTGGACTGCTGGCTACTGTTTTGTGTAGGCTTTAATGCTCCAGTATCCTGCTGATAAATCAAGTAAAAAATAATAGCAAAACTAGAACAGATGCCTATTTAAAAAAAGGAAAAAAAAAGCTTGTTTAGCTGACCTTTACACAGAAACCCAAAATCTGTCAGGCTTAACTACCCAGTCTTTGTTGGCACAGGAATGGTTTTGGTGGCATTGTGCTCTGGGCTCCCAAAGCACTCTTTTTTTTCGTTTAAATCTCCATGAGCTGCTGTGTAAATAAATAAGGAGTACAAGGCTGCACTGTCTCTTTCCAGAGCGCTGGGTGATGCTGCGCGTGGGGGCCAGCTCACCGCTTATCGACCACCTCTCCCAGCAGCCACCCACCCCATCTGACAAAACAGGTCTCCCAGCCTGGCTTTGAACTTAATGTCAACAGACACAAAAGTAGGGGAAAAGGACTCTGCGGGGTGGAGACCCCCAGCCCCTGCCAGGCTTTGCTGCATGTTTTCCTGCAAACCATGGCTAACGGCACAGGAATTTTCTGAAAGCTCTATGCAGGTTTCAAAGAATTGTGATGTTGATTTCCAGTGCAGTGCTTTTTCAATTTTTCCATACTTGTTTTGTCTTAAGCAATTTGAAGAGAAATTCAGAAGTAAACAAATGGCAGGGTGCTCTGGCTGAAGCTCTCCGAGGGTCATGCTCGTTGTAAGTCAGCTCAAAAACAGCTCAGACAATCACTTTTTTTTTTTTTTAAATCTAAAGAAAGCCAGCTCACAACTTTGAAGGCTGTAATCCATATAATAAAACACAGAGTGGGTGAGGCAGATTCAGCAGCATCTGCTGAAAAGTCCTGCACCATCCAGAATGTACAATAATGGATGCTATCAGGCAGTGAACTCTCTTTACAGGGCCATATGCTTTACAAGGAATGTTGATAGGTTTCCCTTATCTCTGTTTGTCATCACTCCTATCCTTCATTTCACTGCTTCCAAAGGAAAACAGCCGTAGTGTCCTCCTCTGAGCCAGTGCCGTTTCTTATTTTGTATGTTGGCCCTTCCTCCCTGGAGCTTTCTGTCCCCAAATCCGAGGTCCCTCATCATTTTGCTTTGAAGAGGAGCAAGAGGTTAGTTTTACACGGCGTGGCGGTACCCATGCGGTTGTCTCTTTATAACTGGCTAACAAGCTTGTCACTTGCTGCCAACATCTGAAGACAGGAGCTTAGGAAAAAAAAAAAAAGGCACAATAAAGCCCACAAGCCCATAAAACCACACTTAGTGATTTGTCATGCTTCTCTGCATCCTGTTAAAAACGGGCCCTGTTTTCACCCGCAGTTTGAGGGCGGCTTTGTTTCCTGCGTGCATTCCCCGTATAAACCTGGTGCCAGCCCTCCTATCTGCCAGCAAACCGCACTGCAGAGAGCACTGCTCTTTTGGGGTGTCCTCTCCTGCGGGATGGTGAACCAAGGTGATTTGCCCGGTGTCCTGGGGTGCAAGCGAAGAAATGGGATCAGCAGGACTTTGCCGTGGCTGGGTTTGTTAGATACCAAATCCTCCACCATTGTGTAAAGACTTCACTGACTTTTCCAAAGGAAAAAAAGTCAAGTGTGGTGTGGAGGTCCCATAGGACCTGGAGGAGACACTGGAGAAGAGGTGTTCCCTGGTCCCCTTCCCTGCCACTTCCCCAGGGCGTGTGCAGGACCTCCTTGTGCAAGGCCCTCATGGTACTGGGCCCTCGAGGAGCCTCCGCCCATGGATGCCAAGCCTGGTCAGGAGAGGACTGGTCAACCGGGCCCTAAAGCACCTGGTGAGAAAAGGAGAGCAGCTGGTCCTGAGGCTGTGAGTTGGCTCTGGGTTCACTGGTCCTTGGTCAGATTCATGTAGTGTAAACAGATATTTTCTCCCTCTGGGTTTTCCACTGAACAAGCATCAACCAGAGCACCCGGTAGGGACGTTCCACTTCCCATTCCCTCAGACTTTATCAGTTCCTAGATTCACTGAGTCTTCCAGGTGATTTTGCAGTAGAAGGGATGCAGAGCTGTGGTCAAGGACTTGTGCTGCCATTTGCTGTTCTTATGTGTGAATGGAAAGCAGCGTCCTGGTGCTTTCTCCGTTCAAGAGGGTCAAGTCTTTTGCTGTTTTCATTTTCTCTCCTCTGCCAAAATTTGTGCATGTGGCTTGTTACACAGTGCAGGAGGCACTGCTTTTTTACATCATAAAGCTCAGTATATCACAGGCAAGCTCATCAGCTATCAGTGCAGAGAAATTTGGTAAAATGCCTATGGTACGTACAGAGAGAAGGGACTCTTCGAGGAGCCAGCCAGCTCAGATGGAGTAGGGCAGTATTACACAGGAGTAGTATTTTCTTACTCAACCATGGTTTTTGTTGTTCATATTGTGTTGTTACCTCACTCTTGCACGGAAAGCAGTCCAGAAGCTGTGGCTGCCCAGTGCAGAGGGTGAATTGCAGCTTGCCCTGTACCACTGCAAAACATCTGTATTCATAAAACATGCTTGTTTTGCAAAAATAAGGAAACGGGACAGGTGTTACCACCTGTGACATTCCCTGGGTTTTCAGTATTTTAGCTCAGATGGTTTTATAAAGTCAGGAGAGTCGCACTTCAGGGATGCATGGCAAACGGGCTGTTGTACGAGCCTTGTAGGAAAAGATTGATGGCTAGATTGGTTGTTTTGACATGTCTGAGAGTCTCGTCTCCCATGTGCTTTTAGGAGTGCAGAATGTGTAATTTCCCTCGTTACGTAAGGGCTCAGAGGATCTGCTCTTCTGCACCTCGTCTTTCTGAAGCAGCTTTCAGTAAGGCGGCTCAGATATCAGCCAGGCTTATGGTCGTGCCTGAGCCACCTCCTGGGGTTGGCTCATTGCAAAGTTCAGAGGAGGGGAGGGGTGGGCTGGGGCAGCAGCTGGAGACACAGAAGGGAAACTGTTAATATGGGAGAGACTGCCTGAAAGAAAATAATTGCAAAATAATTGGAGAAACTTGGATTCCTTTGCTGGAAAATTATTTTTGTCAGCCTCTCTGATGTCAAATCACGTAAGTAGAAAGTGGTAAAGAAAGATTACTCACTTTCTTATACCAAACAAAAATGTCTTTCTTCCTTAATAACATGACAAAGGTATGTTGTTTGTTTGTTTGTGTGAGGCAAACGGATCTTTCTGGGAGAGCACAAAACTGCAGGGCTCACAGCTGTGCAAACGGGGGGCATGCTTGCAACTGCCCAGCACGTGCAGGATTGCTCCATGTGAGGACAGGTGTGGAGAAAATGAGGCTTCAAAGTTTATTTTTTGAGAATTTCCGTTTGTTCACTGTTAGCTTGAAGCTAGGCAGGGAGTGATGCTAAGCACGTCTCTTCATATTGCTGGGGTTTGCACATCTCCCCTTGCAGCAAACGGGACTAAATGGTTGTTCTGGTAGAGCACCTATTCATAACAGCAACTGCGCTTTCTGGAAATGCGGGCAAGGTCCAGTTCACCCCTCTCAGCTCACCAAGGCAGTCAAGGTGCAGACAGCCACCGCTGTCCCCTGAGAGACACTTACATACTCCAAAGTGCAGCACCCCTACTCTGATGGCCCAAGCCTGGGCAGCTCCCCCACCAAATTAGGTATTGGTACTGGAGGTGATGCCTTGCCCCGTGTGTGTGACTGAGTTGTCCTCTCTTCTCTTGCCTCTAGTCTTGCTTTCTTCTCTTGGTCAGGTCCCTGGGCCTCACTTAATGATGGTCCTGGGAAACGACCTCATACCGCAACTTTTGCCTTGCGGTGAGCACACACTTTCTTTGGTTTCTCCAGTTTTTGATCACAGCACCTCTCTCAGCTCCCATCTTCTTTCCTTGTCTCTGTGCTTGTCGTTATCCAACTGCTCACATCCTGGCTGCCATTCCCACCTCTGGGAAACACTACCGTAGGCAGATGTCCAGGCAGCGTGTCTGAGGTGCACAGGAGGCTAGTGGAAGATGGTGAAACAAAGGGCTGACACATGGCAAAATGCCACTGCAAAAAGATTCCCTGTGGCGAGTGCGGTGGCCTGGAACGGCCTCAGCCTCAGGGGTTGAGGATTGCTTTTTCTGTGCCATGTTGACTTAACTTTGTAAGAAGCCCATCTTGACTGCATATGAGCATCCCTGTGGAGCTGCCTCTTTGTTAATTGTGTTATCAATTAAAGCCTTGCTGTAATCCAAAGAACCTTTCTGGCTACCCTTCCTGACACACTTTTAATTAGAAATGGCTCTTACCCGTGCTAGCCTGCTACTTTTCCTGCTGCAGAAGATATCTGAAGCTTTTATTCCCAGCTCAGAGCCTCCTTTTGTCAGTTTTCCCATCCTGAGGTAAGAAAGGAGGAACTTACCTGCATTGCCTCAAAGCTGCCCAAGGGGGAATTGCAGATCTTGGGCTTTGTTGTAGCTTTCTCTGGTATAAAGCAACAGAAACAACAAATTCCCAGCAAATGCACCTTTTTTTCCATAGTGGGACATTTCAGAAGCCAGAGAGGAAGCTTTTCCCACGTGACAGCTTGTACCAAAGATAAACTGATTCTTGGTGATTTTGGGAGAGCTGCTGGGTTTGGAGAATTAATTTCAATTGTATTACTTAACTCAACTTGCCCTCAGTAAATGTAGTTTTGCTTTACTTCTTCTAGCTTATGTTTTTATAGCTTGACAGAGAACTGGGGTCTGGCTTCTGCAGAAAAAAGAAAGCTCCCCTGTCCTTTGAGAGCTGATGTTCATTCATCTCCTTGCCCTCAGTGCATTTTTCTGTCGAGATCCCCATTCTCTAAGCTCATTACATTCCCCATCTCTTCTCCCCTCCAGGCCCCAGCAACATCTCCCACTAGCCCTGCCGTCTGACCTTGGACCTCAGTTGCTCTCAGTACCTGACCCCAGCTGTGGATCCTGGCAAAACTCCAAGCCAGAGAGCTCCGGGACAGAGTGGGAGAAGGACAGGAGTTTACCTTTCTTGACTCTTATTCTCCCTAAGATGCACAGCAGCTGCAATAAGAGGTCATCACCGGGCATGGAAGCATTCACGCTTCCTGAAAGAGTAATTTTTTTGGGGGGGAAAACTTGCCCAAAATTGAGGGCTAAAGTGCTTCTGCTTTCTGTACCAGTTTGTAAGAGCGCAACGACGTGACGTCAGGTTTTGGCACAGGATCCAGAAATCGTAGGAGGGCTGGGAGGGACAGGGGAGATCAAGGGTTTGGGAAACAAGAGACAACAAGTCTAAGTGCAGCTGAGACATTCAATTATGCTTTAACCCAAACCATAGCTTTTACCAGTCACCTTACTGCTTTCAAGAATGCATTTTCATTCCTAGCTATAAATCAGTCCTACTCAATAACTAGCAGTTTCCCCCAAAAAGCAACTGGCCAGTGTGTGGTAGAATGCAAATAGCAACTGGAGAAGGGATGATATTAAGATACGATAATGAAATTTGACATGTTTGGGATATCTGGGAAGAGTGACCTACTGGTCTTCTCTCTCAGTAATTGTAATTGACAGGCTGCTGCATTTGCGGTAATGGAGGAATACTACAGGAAAAGTAATCCTAAAGATATTTTGCTGGGAAAAATTGTCTGCGTAGACACACTTCATTCCCTGAGAAGTTGAGTAAGCAACTCTATTCCTATTTTTTTTGTGAAAGTAACACATCCCAAGGGTTAAAGGATCTTTGTGATTTATGATGAAAGGGCAGTGACTGGCAGCAGAAAATGATATTTTATACTTCTGGAGTATCTTACCCCCTGTACTGGCCTTTGGCAGGGCTTGTCTGAGAGACTCACTACTATAATTAATACAGCTTGTCAGCCCTCAGTTTCTGAAAAATCTTAGCTTTCTTTTTGTGAAGTAGGAGAAGTACAAATCTCTTCCTTGCAAAACGAAACCTGAGTGAGTGAATGGATGTTGCTTTCCACAGTGGATGCTCTGAACTCTAGAAATCAGCATGTTTAAGTGTAAACTGAACATCACTGAACTCTAGTGATGTACTTACAGATCATTATTACTGGCTATTTCTTCACTGATTTTACAAACAGCTATTCAGTAACCCAAGATTGTGGACGGTTTTGGGTCCTGGGGAAAAAGCAACCATTTGGACTTCTTTTTTTTGCCTTTGGACTTTTTCCCTCCTTCCTTCACTCTGATACTTAGTTCTAGGAAGCAACCTAGAAGTAAATACCTGCACTGAATAAGTTTTTCTCTGTACACTGGCATTAATTAATGAACATGAGCATTCTGGTCAGATATTAAAATGAAGTCCAAGTTAAGACCATGTCTTCTGCTCCTGTCCTGTGCAGGCCGCTGACTTGTATTTGTACATCAGGCACCAGCACAAACACGTGCCCAGTGGTTGCCTGGCTGGTGGCATCTGTACAGAAACGTCAGAGGAGTGCAGATGAATAAAGATACTGGGCATGTTTAAACATATGTCTGTGCTTATACAACATGGATTTGGAAAAACCTACCTGCTGTTTTGATAGAACAGGGACAGAGAGTCTCCTGGGTAAAGCTAGACTTTGCCCAAATGCCAGTTTGTGTGCTGAAAACCTCCTTGAGAAGTGCATTTCAAGTTAGCTTTTCTGCGAAATGTCACAGGCAGCTTTCCTATATCACAAGGTAATTTTCAGCACAGCCAGACATCACTCCACTTTCCTTCTCCTGTGGCACCTTCAAATCTTCCAACTGCTGTTCCTCCAGCAGGAAAATCAAGCAGACTTGCTGTCACTCTCCAAATGGGAACTGACGTACACTGCTGTAACATACCACTGCATTTAAAGCAGGGAACCGAGAAGTAATGTGGCATTCCCAGGAGTCTGGGCCCACCACAGCCCTGTCTCAAGGAGAAATCCCAGTGTGCACCTTGCTGCCATGAGCGAGAAATCCACATGCATGCACTGGGAGAGAGCCACGCTGCCCTAACAGGTCCCAGTCCGGGTAAAATTTTCTCAAATTCTGCTATGAAGCTGGCAACAGATAAAAGGAAGGGAGATTTCTTAATTGGTGGTTTATTGTGTATCACCTTTTCCCTCTGCTGGAAAAGTTAATGTTGCCTGGGAGCTCACAAAGAAATTTGACTGTGGGAGTATGGATGCTAATTGAATGAAGAGCTGTCTTGCTCTGGAATTTGTGGATCTGTGCAAATAGCTGTTAAATATAAACCACTGTGTATATGTAGGTGTACATATATACACAGGCGCTTTAAAATCACAAACTCATTTCAAGCCACACTTTGAAAGGGATTTTGCAAAAGGAAAAAAAAAATAAAGTGAAAATACAGCTACCAATGGCACAGCCAAAATTTGTGCTCTGAATAATCACTTCAGCTAAAGATTTGATTTATTCTGTTTAAAAGTTGTTTTATATCTGGATAGAGATCATTCTCAAAGGGCAGTTCTTTAAAACTCTTGTAGTCTTCCCAGTAGCTCTGTGGCAAGTACTTTGAGATGAAAAAATTCACTTCCATAAATCAACTGTAATTTGGGAGGGAGCAGTATTTTTTAATGGACTTGACGTTAGTTCATTCTCTCCCCAAAATTCTCAGTCCTTTGAAGCTTTTCTGATCATTCTGCACAGCTAAGGGTGGTTTTGTTGAATAATAGTTAAGGATTTCAACAATATTATTTTTTTCCTACTGTCTATAAAAGAGAGTATCCCCATACTAGGGCCAATGCTCACTCTTTGCACTGGAAGTTCTGCCTTTAAAGAAAATATCAGCATTTCATTTGAAGGTCCATGTGCTAATTCCTTCATGAAGTCTGTCTAATCTAAATACTCTTTCTCTTCAGGGAATCTGAGGACAATAATTTCTGGTGAATGTTTGCTTTTCCAGTGTTTCTGAATGGCAGTGAACCATTTGGGATTCTGCTACTAGTTTTCTTCTGTGCTTTTTCTAGCCTCTTTCACGGCCCTCCCATATAAGCCTGTCCCCGCTTAGATTTTTTTTTTTATATAATTTGCAGTATGACTGCTCTAATTTGTTCCAACGTTACTGCCCCTTAGAGGCCAGTTTGGGATTATCACAGTAATTTGCTTGTCCTTGTGTGGTACCACTTTGACAACACTATCCCAGCAGCAGCCTTACTTGCTTATCTGGTGTGGCTTTCTAAGGCACCTTAAATCCACCACTTCACATCTATTGACTATTGCTGTTGAATTCTCAGTTTCTTATGTTCTTTGAGCCTTTTTTAGGGAGAAGCTACAGCAAAATCCTTTGAAATACGGGCTCCGTTATTTAGAATTAAATCAGGGTAGGGGGAAGGGGGCAGAAGGAGGGGAAATATCCATTAATTTCATTGAAGATAGATTAACAGCAATGACATTAGCCTTTTCAGTTCTTTTTTGTTTGTCTAAACTTCATTATTTCAAATGGGCCAGAGCTCTTTCTCCAGCAGGAAAATGTTAGACATAATTAATTCAAGACATTTGGCATTTCCTGTCAAAATGGCAGACATTCATCAAGCTGTGAAGATTACAGAGTTTCATGTCCACTCAGACAATTTTCCTGGCATACCTCTCACACAACTCACACATCTCTTCCTTTGAATTCTTCCTCCACAGGCAAACCCAAGCCCTCACACTGACCCTCAGTCTCTTCAAAAACTCGGGTCAAACCCATTGCTTTGTCCTCTCCCTACTCTCTGTTAGGGCACTGGTGGCTCTGTGAGAGGTGGCTGGAGCTTGCCTAGCTTCCCATGTCCCAAGGAGGAGCAGGGTTACCGGGATGCTGGGCCACCTCCTTTTTTTTTTGTGGTTGCAATGCCTAAGCAGGGCAGGTGGTATGGAGACACACCACGACCTTGTTGCTGTTCTCTGATGGACCGGCCAGGAAATCACAGCAGAAGGGATGTAAGAGCAGGAGGACAAATAATGAGAAGCAGAGAGGAGAGAGCTTTGGAGAGTTTAAAGGAACAAAGCCTATGGCTAGATGGCTGGGTGCAAGCCAGCTCCAAACTTTCACATTAGCAGAAGGCTGTTAAACAACACTTTAACAGCAAAATAAAGAAAACTCTTCTTGGCAGCAATGGTCTTCCACGGGGTGCTATGCTCCCTGAGAAAGCTTCCTGGCAGCTATCTGCCTTGAGCTGTGGAGACCCACCCGGTGACAGGGAAGGGCTTGACTACAAATAAAATGAATGTCTTTAAATGCTTATGTGATTTGGTAGCATTTGGATTTCTGCTTCAGTGTTTTGTCTGTTCTGGCTCTTTGCATATGGTCACAGCTCCCACATCGCTGTTTGGAAGACACAGGCCTCTATTTTCTT
>WHYT01015497.1:95206-117227 GCA_009806455.1 Tetrax tetrax | reverse complement strand
GCGAGGCCGGGGGGGGTGGGGGCCCGTGGCAATGCTGGAATCTTCTTTTCCAAGCAGCTGGCAGGAGCTCGCCGCCCCCGGCCCACCATGCCCTCCTCCAAGACCAGCAGCGAGTACTGGATCAACGGCTCCCACCGCGAGATGGCCCTGGAAGATTTCTACGTCGTGGGCCCTGAGCTGGGACGGTACCGGCTGGCGGGGGGCTTGGGCAGGGGCTGTTGAGGAGCAGGAGCCCTGCTTGCACGGGAGTGTGTCCCCATCAGGGCAGGGACTGGCCTGCTGGGGAGAGGGAGGGATGTGGGGTGGAATGGGGGGCTGGATAAGGGGGAACGGAGGGAGACCCTGCCCTTGCGTGCGAGCTTGGGGACTTGGGGTCTGTTGTGATGCTGCAGCGCCGGAACACCCCACTGAGGGTACCGGCTGTGTTCCCGTGGCTGTGAGCCGTGCGGTGGCACCGATGGGAGCCGCCTCGGCAGACACTGGCCATTTGGTGGAGGCTCTAGGGACTAATTTATTAGAGGCCCTACTGTAAATCCTCGTGGGCAGGGGACACCAGGGCTGGCGTGCCAGGTCCCATGGGTGGGAGGTGTGGGCTGTGGCAGCCACCGAGCCCTGGCTCTGGAGCAGATGTTTTCAGCAGTGGTCGTTCAGGTTGGGGCAGCCAGTTCCATCAGCAGAGGAGCTTTTGAGCCTAAAAACCAGCAGCTTTGGTAAAAGCAGGTATTTAAGGCTTCTTAGCGAGGTGTGGTCAGCGTCAGCGCAGGTCTTGGCAGCCCGCAGCCCTGCACAGATGGATTTAGGACAGAGGAACAGGCTCTGAGCCCTGGGAACCCTGTCCATCCATCTGTCCATCCAGTTTCAGCATCCAGGTTTAAATCAAACCGGTCTCTGTCTCAGCGCTGTCTGCTCGTGGCTGCACAGCCGGTGCGTTGGGCATGCAGCGGGACTGGCGCGCTGGGCGCTGCTTTCACTCAGCGCCTCTCTGCCGCGGTGCCGGACTGCGAGGTCAGGTCCTCCTCTGGCCTTAGAAGCCGCAGGAAGCAGGAGACGGATGGAGGGAGCACGCGGTGGCTGTCCCCTCACTGCACTGCCGTGCCAGCGGGGAGGACCCAGCCTGACGTGGGTGACTTGGAGCAGCCTCGGGGTTGCTCTCAGCCCTTGCAGCGTGGCCGTGGGCAGCAGCATCCGGCCGGGGCACCGGCTCGGCTGCAGGTCCGCACAGATGTCCCCACGCTCAGCAGACTGCACGTGCCCCCGCCGCCGGTCCAGCCTCTCTCGGCAAATCCCATTGTTTGACATTTTCCAGTTCATCTGTAAAGCAAATGCAATTATGTCCTGTCGCAGTCAAGGTTGATTGCGGATATTTATTTGAGGCCTTAAGCAGCAACGAGCGGCAGCTGCTGGGGCCGATGGGGCGAGGGGCTGGGATGTAGCAAACGCCGGTGCAAATCCAGCTGCTGCCGTAATTGGGAAGGCGCGTGGGGCAGCCAGTGCCATGCCATGGGCACAGCGGGCTGCGTTGCGGCTGGGGAGCAACCTCAGCACCTCCTAAACGCCGAGCCAACGGCTTCCAAACATTCTGTTAGCAGCTGGAATCAGGCTGTATATCGTCCGTGCGGAAAAATCTCGCGGGAGGGTGAGATGTGCCAGGTCCAGGCTGGGATTCACAGGGCGGAGGGATGAAGAGTGGTGGCTGCCGGGTCCTGCCCCCACGCCCAGGCCGGCTGGGAAATCAGGATAATATCCAGGCGCAGAAAGCAGAGTGCCACTGGTTTACTGCAAACCACTCGGCGCGTTTGGGAGCCTGACATGAGCTGAGCCCCGGCTGTGGGGGGGCTTGCGGGGGGATTCCGCAGCCAGGGGAGATGCTCGTGGCTTTTTCTCCTGCCGGAAGCACATTATTGCTGCGGTTGAAGCAGTGGCGATGCCATTTTGGGTTCAAATGGAAGCCTTCTTCCCATTTTCCTGAGCTGGAGAAGGGAAAGGTGATGGCCACCTCGCCCCTCCAAGCCTGAGCGATTTGTTTCCAAATTGCTTTTTTTTTATTTGCAAAATAAAATTTCATAGAAAATGTGGAGCAAAAGGAAGAAAATGTTTTGAAAACAGCCAAGGTCTAAAATTGCCGGATTTTGCTCTCCCTGCAGCACCCCCAGGCCTCACAGCATCCCTGTGGTACCTGGTACCCAGCTCTGCCATTGCCATGGGAACGCGATTCCCAAGTTCAGTCGGATGAGTTGCAAAATCCACTCTCGTTTTTAAAGCAAATCTCTCTCTTTCACAAGAGCACCTCAGGGAGCGCTGGCAGCAGCGGGGCGTTTGGCACGTGTGGCTGCAGCACAGGGTCGCTTGTGGCGGTGCTGTGGCTTGGTCTTGGTCTCAGGGGAGATTTTAGTGTGAAAGCCGCTGTGTGGCATGGCGCTGGCCTTTTGGGATCGGTGCTTGCCTGGGGCATGGGGCAGGCGGGGATGCTGTGCACCTCGAGGCAGAGCCTGAACTCGGTCCCAGAAGACAGCGAAGCCAAAGAGCGATAAAACATGGTCGATTCCTCGGTGGCGAGAATTAATCTGCTCCGAGGAGCCAGGCAGTGAAGATGAAACTGCAAACGAGCCCCGTAATGGCTTGCAGCAATGGGTTGATTTCACCGTCCAGTGGCTAGAAAACATCATCAACCAGATCTAAAAATCACTGGCAGCCGATGGGCGCTGCTGGGGGGTTAACGGGAACAATCCCTCCTGTAACTCAGAGTGGTTTAACCTGGCGGGGAGGTTTTGTGGTGGTGTGGGATCACCCTGTGTGCCGTGGCCTCACCGGGAGGCGGCCATGACGCGGCCCCTTCGCAGCGTCCCTGCGGTCCCCGCTGAGGTTGTCCTCGCGGCCGCGAGCATGGAGAGGGAGGCTCCGTCCTGTTGTGAAAGCCGCTTAAGGATTTAAACTCGGGTTTAATTAAAATGCCTTTACCCAGGAAAACTGGACATGATGCGGGGAAGGGGGATGCACAGCGGGAAGGTGCACGCTGAGCTCCCAGGGTCTGGTGCTGGCAAAGGTCATGGTGGGGAGCGTGGGGCAAGTGGGACCCTCGCTCCGTCCTGGACGCATCCAGGCCACCTCACGCACCTCCGCCCTCCCACAGGGGAGCCACCTCAGTGGTGTACAGCTGCGTGGAGAAGGGCACGGGCGCCCCGTACGCCGCCAAGATACTGAAGAAGACGGTGAGTGTTGGTGGGAGGAGGGCTGCAGGGTGGAGCGGGGTGGTCTCTGCTCCACTCTCAAAGCACCTTGGCATTGGGATGGGCATGGGACTGTCGGCCGGGCATTGCTCCCACCGTCTGGGGGTCCTGGATGGAGAAAAGCGCTGGGGCTTGGGTTGGGGGTGCAGCAGTATTGGGTGCATGAGAGGGGTCTCTGCGTGGCAGGGGGCTGGACCCAGACCTGGCAGCAGAGATAACGCCACCTCCTTGCGGGCTCTGCTTTCCAGATTGACAAAAAGATCGTGAGGACGGAAATCGGGGTCCTGCTGCGGCTCTCGCACCCCAATATCGTGAGTACGACCCCACAGGAAATCCTGCCTGCACCCCATGTCCCATCCCTGCCTTGCAGATGGGCTCGGAGTGCCAGGTCCTCACTGTGGCACAGTGACTCCTCGCTGCCGCATGAAATTCCTGGTCCTTGCAGCATCTTTGCACTTCCCAGCTCTGATATCAAGGGCTAGCCCCCCCCTCCCCACCCATCCTCCCTCCTGTTCCCTGGCCTGAGATTTCCATTTGCTAAGCAATTTCCATCGAGGAGATCAAATGAATGCCACAGAAAATTGCCCATCTGTAATGAATCCTGCAAGGGGAGATAAAAGGGGAGGATGGGGCCGCGGGTGCTGGGTGCTGCGTCTCGGCACGGCCGGCCACTGTTTCTCTTGCTCAGCGCTCAGGGGATAACGGTGGCTTGGCTGGAACGATTCGCAACGCCCGGGAGCGGATCTAATCACCGCTGGTGTCAGCAAAGGCGGGGCCGTGGTGTCGGCCCCTCTGCAATGGCAGGGGCTCGGGGGGTCCGCGCCCCCCGTCCCTCCACCTGCCAAAAGGCTTATTCCCGGCTGCTTAGTTCCACCAGCAAATTGCAAAAGCGTCTCAGAGAGGACCTGAGTTAAAGAAATAACACAAAAAGCCACCTGGCAGCTGCTGCCGCCACGGCGCCGGGCACTGGCTCTGCAGGGGTGCGACAGGCCCCCCTCTGATTGATTTTTGTGGCCAGGGCATTGCCGGAACACAGCCTCGCTGCTGCCCAAGCTGCTGGGTTTTCGCAGTGCGGCTCAAAACCCTGGGCACAGCTGCTTCCAGCTCAGCCCGCGTTGACTGTCCTCGGAGCAATAAGGCTGTGGTCTCCGGAGGAGCCCCACCGGGAATGTTCTGCCTGCCCACTGCCCTCCGAAACCTTGATGCCAAGAGGCGAAACCAAGAGAAATCCATAACATCCTAAAAACAGGGACGATGGGAGCAAAACGAGCCGGGGTGTCCGTAAGTCCCTGGGCCAGCTCGGTGTGGGCCTGCCTTGGGGTGTTTTGGGGCAACCGTGTGCTTCTGCCTTTTCCATGGAGACACTTCCCTCATCCCAGAATGTTTGGGCTGATGCAGGGACAGAGCCGGGATGGGGATCGCCCGCTCGGAGCAGCCCGCTCAGACACTTGGCTGATATCGGCGTGGACAGGGAGAGGCTGCTCTAATGTGTTATCAGAAACACAACAGAAAATTCAATTTCTGCCCTCCCTCCTCCTTTACTCTCCAGGCAGTGGCACCACGGAGACGCAGAGGAGGAACCAGCTGGACAGTTTTAATACTGAAATCACTGAGTTTTCCATAGGGTTCTGCTCACTCGCAAGTACAAGTGATTTTTGAAGAAGAGATGCTCTGTTTCATTATTTACGCCAGTGCTGTCTACGCACTCGTTATCGTTCAGCACCAACCTCAACAGTGGATGATAATAGGATTGTAAACTTTTGAAGTTAATAGGAAAATTATAGTGCTTCCGTGTATTATTATAATGCAATAAGCTGCCACATAGTGTCTCTCACCCTGCGGGGTATCACGGCTTGTCACCCAGCCTATGAAGGTAATGATTAAAGCCCCATGAAATTCGCAGTGTCACAAAAGTCTTAGGAAGCATGAAATTCTCTGTTTTCCATTAAAAAAAAAATTAAATTGCGCTTGGATGTATTTTTAAGAGAGACCTGTTAATTCCAGATTTGCTGCAGTGGCACAAAGGTCTCGTGCAGACAAGCTCACCTCGTGTGGGACCTAAAAAACAAAAATCAGGAGAAAGACATTGTTTCTTTAGTGCCTCTTCTGCTGCAAAACGGTCCAAGGGACATTTCCAAAAGCACCCGCGGGGTCGCAGGGCCCCCGTCCCAGAGGTGGCTTTGGCCCCTCGGGGCTCCGTGTGTCTCCCCTGCATCCCTGCAAGTGCACGTGTGCAGGATCCGTCCCAGGAGGGACAAGGGCAAGGCTTTGCCGGGGAGCCGCTCCCACGCTGCGGGGCTGGATGGAAGTGCCTGAGGTGCCAGGGTGGCCAACGAAGCTGTGAAATTAAAAAGGTTTTGGTGAGCTCCTCTTCCAGTTAACGAGACATGAAGAAGAGAAAGGTTCCACGTGCCTGTCTCTTCCCATTCCCAGCATCATTTTTAATGTGTGATTAAGTGAGCAGGGCTGTTCCAAACAGTTAAATCACATTCAAACAAACAAAAAGGCGAGGAGGGAACTGTGCCAGCTCCACGAGCCCCTTACACCCTGCAGTCCGGTGGTGGTGCGGCCCTCCTGGCACAGCCAGCCCCCGTACCCGCGTCCCTCCTGTCGCCCCTTTCAGATCAAACTGAAGGAGATCTTCGAGACGCCCTCTGAGATCGCGCTCGTCCTGGAGCTGGTGACGGGAGGAGAGCTCTTTGACAGGTACGCCGGCCCCGCAATCCCCATCCTGGCTCCTAACGAGGGCGGACAAATCCCATCCCAGTGGCAGGGGGAGGATGAGGATGGAAGGGGCTAATGCCCACCATGGCTGGGGGATGGTGGGGTGTGGGGGGGTCTGCGTGGGGCAGGGCGCTGACCCCGTATGCCTGCAGGATCGTGGAGAGGGGTTTCTACAGTGAGCGGGACGCGGCCCACGTCGTCAAGCAGATCCTGGAAGCTGTTTCGGTAACGTGCCCGCTGCGCGCGTCCCCCGCCACGGCCCGGCGAGGACGTCCCGTGCATGGTTCGGGGGTGTCGCTGTGGGGGCTGCACCTTGGGGAAGGGCATCGGGCCCTGCGCTCATCCCAGATATCCCTGGGGAAGGGTGTTTGCCCACTCACCCTTGGCCCTCCGAAGGCATCGTTGGCAGAGGCATCTCCTCCAGTCTGCACTTGGGAGGGGGGATGAAGGAGAGGAGGGAGGAAGGTCAGTGCTGCTCTGCATCACAGGTTGGCTAGAGATGGGGTTTCTATGGCAACAGGAGGGTTTAAACATGGAAATTCGTAACAGGAAATGTCCTTCCTGTGCCCTGTCAGCGCCGGCACCGCAGGCCAGCGAGTCAGTGAGTTGGTCCCATGTTTGTGCCAAGTCCCGGATTGCGGCCACCTCCTCCCAAATTCTGTCCAATGCAGATGGGGCTTCCCTGCCCCTTCCCTTCCTTCCCTCATCCCCGCTTTCTCTCTGCAGTATTTGCACGAAAACGGAGTTGTCCACCGGGACCTGAAGCCTGAGAACCTGCTCTATGCAGATCTGTCCCCCGATGCTCCCCTTAAAATTGGTGGGTTTGCTGGGGACCCTGGGGGGACGGTTTGTGGCGTGAGGCGGGTTAATGGTGCCTCTCTCTGACGGCAGCACCGCTCCTCTCTGTATCCCTTCAAGGTGACTTTGGGCTCTCCAAGATTGTGGATGAACAGGACACCATGAAAACCATCTGCGGGACGCCGGGGTACTGCGGTGAGCAGGAGGGAAGAGCTGGGGAGTGGGAGGGACACCCCTGCTCCCTACCTGAGGCTGTGCACAGCTCAGTGCAGGGATGGCTGATGGCTGCACCAGCCTAGGGAGATGCTGCTAATGCCCAGGGGATGTTTCCTCCACTGTGACATTCCCACCATGGCCACGCTGCTGGGAGCTCCCCACACCCGTGCATTTGAACCCCAAACTTTGTTTCCAGCCCCTGAAATCCTTCACGGGTGCCCGTATGGCCCTGAAGTGGATATGTGGTCTGTGGGCGTTATCACCTACATCCTGTGAGTAAGGCTGCCGGGCCCCGTGAGCCGGTTTGCTCCACCTTATCCCACCACGAGTAGCTGGCAAAGGCCGGCACGGCTGCGCCGTGGGGTCCGGACGACGGCGTGTAGCTCCTCTCTTCTGTGCTCACAGGCTCTGTGGCTTCGAGCCCTTCTTCGACCCGCGAGGGGACCAGTACATGTACAGCCGCATCCTCACCTGCGACTACGAGTTCGTGTCCCCATGGTGGGATGAGGTTTCCCTCAACGCCAAGGACTTGGTGAGCGAGCCAGCGCCGGGGCTTAGGGCTGCCAAGTGTGAAGCCTTCATTTTATATAAATAGCAACACTAGGGGCATTTAACAAATGAAGCCTCTTTGTGTGTCTGAAATTGGTTACAGGTCAGAAAATTGATCGTCCTGGACCCCCGGAAGAGACTGACTGTCTACCAGGCTCTGGAACATCCCTGGGTCACTGGGAAAGCTGCTAAATTTGCTCACATGGACAGCACGCAGAAGAAAATGCAGGAATTTAACGCCAGGCGGAAACTGAAGGTAAGGCAAAAAAGCCCCATTAATCCACGGGGGCTGCTCGTGTCCCCCTGTGCAAACTGCTGGGGCCACCAAGAGCCACTGCCACTGGGTTTCAAGGATCCCTTGCCCCGAGCAGATAAATGTTCAGTGAGATGTGGCAGCTCGGGGGGCTGGCTCGGGGAGGAGGGTGAAGGAAGATGGAGCAGCTCCTTGTGCAGCTGCGTCTCCGGGGAGCGGCAGCTGGGCTGTGAAGGCAGCTGCTGGTGGGAAAAGCCTTGCCTGAGGCGAAGGGCTGCATGTCCCAGCTCAGCGCAGCTGAAGGAACGGCTGCCATCTCCCCTTCCACACGCTCTGGGGGCTTGAGCACCTTGGGAACGGCATCAAAGGGGACACATGTGCCAAACACATGCTGATAACTGCTCACGCCGCTGTGCCTTCACAACAGGCTGCCATGAAAGCCGTGGTGGCTTCCAGCCGCTTGGGCAACCATGGGCACCACGACTGCTCCCGCAGTGGGCGCAACCAGGGGAGTCCCCGGGATGCCCACCTGCCCCAGGGGACGGGGACCGCTGGCCCTGAAGCCACCACCACCGAGGACCTCGATACATTCCAGAGCGACTGCCCCGCCGCGTCCAAGGTTCCTGTGAACGGTGCCGGCTGCAAGAGCTAACGCGCTCGGCACGGCCGCCGGCTCGCCATGGCTTCAACAAGCAATATCCCACTGAC
This sequence comes from Tetrax tetrax, assembly GCA_009806455.1. Taxonomy (NCBI): domain Eukaryota; kingdom Metazoa; phylum Chordata; class Aves; order Otidiformes; family Otididae; genus Tetrax; species Tetrax tetrax. The sequence continues at coordinate 108,752 of WHYT01015497.1, read as the reverse complement.
CCTTGGACGCTGGCACCGGGAGAGGCAGGGGAAACCGGGGGAACAGGAGCGCCCCGTGTGTAGGTGTGCATCAGGAGGCGGTGGTTTGTCGTGTGGAGCATCCTTATTTAGTGTCCTGTTGGCAGTGCAGTCGTACCTGGTCGCTGTGAGTGTGTGTCTGTACGGACCCGACCGAGGAAACACGGCTGGTGACCCAGTCTTCCGACAAATTAACAGTTTTGGCCACTGTGGCAAGAAAAGATCCCAAGTGGCTTAAAGGAGCAAGCATTAGAATGATTTCTCTCACCTTCCCTACAAAGGCAGTACGTTGTCTTTAGGACAGAGTTTTGTCGGTTGCTGTAAATAGTCCTGAAGGGTTTATTTGCTTGGGGGAGAGGGGCGTCAGGATTGTCACTGCCCATCAAGGTGACATCTACAGTCGCTGTCACATCTGCGGGACCCAGCTGCAGATTTACTGCTGTATTAGACAGGGTTTGTAGGAGCCTTTGAACCCAGCTGTTGATCCTACCTGGAGAAAAAGTGTTGGCCAGTGGTTCCTTTATTATCCCTAGACTGTAGGCGACCTCTGCATGATTTGTGCTTTGGTTCCACTCTGGTTTCATTTGTTCCCGCGTTCAGTCCTACTGTGCATGCTGGCGGTGGGATGGTCACACACCAGGAACGCTGGCTCGTCTGGCCTCTGCGGTGGCACTCCGGGTTACGATTTCCATGACAAGTTTTAACGAACAATGCAACTCTTTCTATGGCATGTTGTAAGACTTTGTAACATGTAACGGTGCTGTTGTTTCCTGAGTGAGGACAATGAGTTTATACATATTTTGTTTGTTTTTTAAGACTAATGAAATCAGCTGACAAATTTATTGAAAAGGAATTTTTTAGGCAGTTATTTACCAAGCCACAGGATAAGCATTTGCAGATTTTAATATAGAACAAGTAATCAGACAGGAAAAGCCATATTACGCATGGGGGATTACAGAAAGCCAGGCGGCTGCCCCGCGGATCCACGATCCAGCGCGAGGTTTGCTAATCCGAGGCAAGGACCGTGACCTGCGCCCCTCGCAGTGTGGGCCGTACACCTACAACGATGTGTTTGGGCAGAAAAATCTCAACTGGAGAAGAACCAAATTTGTACGTGAGGTTTGTTTTTCCAGGATGGGGCCACAGAACTGAGTACTTGATAAAGGAGGGGCTGCAAACAAAAATTAAAATTTTGCTGAAGTCGAAAGCCACCCTTACAGACACTTGGCTCGGCGCAGAGGGTGAGTCAGCAGGTCAGAGCTGTTATCGGAGTGGCAGGAAGGCAAACGTTACACGACGACTTTCATATTTACTTACAGCACAAGCAGAAATCACACAGACTATGTGATCCATGCTCTATGAAGCTCATTTATGTTTAGGGTTCCTGTAAAGCCGAATACAGAGGACGGACTGGATGTTCAAGAGGGTTTTTTAATTGGAAAAATATTAGGTCTCAACCAGAAATGTGCTTTTTTTTTAAGTCATATCTTCAGCGGGGAAGCAGATGCACAACAAGGTATCACTTTGGAGAAAGCAAACGCCAATAACATGGGAGAATGCTTTGGCAAAGGGAAAATTATTTCTTTTTTTTTTTTTTCATTTTGCAGACCAGGCAGTTGTTTTCCCTAATTTTTTTTTTAAATACAGAGGGCTGAACCTTGCAGTGTGCTGAACTCCAGTCTTTATCCTACAAGTATGCTTAGTCTGTCCTTCAGACTTCATGATGTGTCCCCATTTACTCCAACTTGTTATTTACTAACCTGGGTCTTTAAAAAGACTATTTTATACCCTTTGACATGGAATACTTATTTAAGTGCACACGCAGAGCCTGTGAAACAGAGACCTACGCTGGGAAACGCTGAGTAACATTGCCCTGTCCGCAGACAACTCTTGCTCTTGAAAAAGAACAGGAAATAAGGTCTCAGTTAGATAAAGCGTCTTCAGCGAAGGAAGGCACACAGGGAAAACTGTAAGCAAAAAAAAAAAAGGAGTTTGCCTCTAATGTTATGTCAACAAAGTATTATTCCACAAATATCAGTACTTAATGGTAGGAAAAAGAATGCACTGCTGGGAGTGCGGCTGCTGCGAGATGCCGTTTTGGTCTGTACGCCGTTTCCAGAATGTGTTTTAATAACTTACTACTTCTGTATAGTGGTGACATTTCCAATATTGCAGATATTTATAAAGAAGCATAGACAGCTAATAAAGTAACCTGGTAACCTGGGCTCTGTTTTTATTGTTAGTCTCAAAGTACAGGCGCTAGAAAATTGACAGAGACAGGTAGCGGCTTGCTGAAGGCCGCTTTTTTTCTGATGTTTTAGCTCGTTTTCACACACCGGTTTATTTTCAGGCTCTGGGGCCTGAAAAATGATTGAACCGGAGGAAAAAAAAAAAAAAGACAAATCCCCGGTAACGCTGAATCGGGAAAAGCGCCGCCGGGTAACCCCGGGACGGAACCGCCTGCCGGGCCGGGGCTCCGGAGTGACGTCACCGCCACCCCGCCCTGGACACGCGGAGGAAGCCCAGCCAATCCTCGCCGCCGTGACGTCACCGCAGAGGCGGGCAAGGGAAGTGACGCCACCAGCAAGCACGCGCCCATAGAAAGGGGAAGGGGGAGGAGCAATCGGAGGAGCGGGCTCTCTGATTGGCTGGAGCGCATGTGTTTTGGCGGCGGGAAGGAGGCGTCCTCCGCGCGGGCGGGGCTCGCTGATTGGCTGTGCTGTTGCCAAGGGGAGGGCTGCGCCTGCGCGAGCGCAGGCGGCCTGGTCACGGAGGGCGGCGGTGCTGTCCGCTTCGGCCCGCGCACGGGCACTGCCGCTCCCCCCGGCGCCTGAGGGGCGGAGGGCGGCCCGCAGCCTCGCACCGGGGCCGGCAAGCGCGGCCCGTCCCCTCGAAGGGCGGCAGGAGGGGCGGGCCGACCCCTCAGCGCGGCGGGAGTCCCCCCTGGCTGGGGGGTGGGCAGCGGGCCCGCTTCCCCCGGGTCTCGGCCTTTGCCTCAGGGCGGGTCCCGGTGGGGCGGCCCCCGCCGCCCTTGGCCCGCCCCGGCGGGGGGGCGGGCAGCCGGCTGGGGTGGGACTGTCGGAGCCTCCTCGTTTCCCCGAAACCGCGCGGCGGTGCCGGGCGCTGCGTCCCTGCCCGAGCCCGCGGGGTGCGGCGGGGGCGTCTCCTCGCCGTCCTCTGGCGGCGGGGCCGCGTGCCCAGGAAAACGAACTCTGCGGCTTTGTAAGTACGGGGCCGTTCTTCGCCTTTCGGGTCTTCTCGAAACACGGGAGAACGCTGCAGCTGGTCCACTCGGGTTGTAATTGTAAACCACCTGTGCAAACGGGCACAGCGTGGCGTCGTTTGTAGGCTGTGGCGAGAGGCCTCCATTGTCAGGATTTGGTAGTAGAGAGCTGCAGAATGTGCCAGGCCCGTGGTAGCGTTTTGTACTTACTTATGACAATATTTACTATACTCGCGTGTCCAGTGAGACCTCCTTACAGTGCACAGCTGTAGAAAGATGCACTTTTAAAACTTAATTTTGGAGAGTGCTTGCAAAGTGGTATTAGTCTGGTGACCTCAGAGGTAAAGCAGTACACAATTGTCATTGTTCTATTTAAGCCCTATATTTCTTAAAACAGGAAGGCAAAAATGGATCCAGTGTTGACTAACTTTAATTCCCTTTTTCTTCATAGCACACTGGAACTTTCCTTTTCTACGTGAAACACAGTCATGACAGATCAAGAGTATGTTCTTTGCACGTGGAAGAAGCGTTTATGGCCAGCAAAGGTAAAGCACTTTTACAAATGAGGATAAGTTTGTGAATAGGACTTAGAAATGGATGGAACAGAGTAGTAAGAGCTCCAAGTAAACACTTTAAAAAAGAGCTAATTTGTGGAGGTCCTAATACTGCAACTAGATGCTGTGGAATATTAGTCTGTTCCGGCCTGTTCATATTAACAATGTTTTGATGTCAGGTCTGTCTCATACTCTAACACGCTTGGTCAAGGATTTTAACTGCATATTTCTCTCTTGAACGTAGGTTTTGGGCAAAACTGGAATTGCTGGGAAAAAATCTGCTAATGTTGCGAAGGAGACTTGTTTTAAAGTTGAAATACTTGGCTTGGAAGAACAGTTAAGTATCCTTGTTACTGTTGTGTGCTTGCACTGTTAGACACTTGGAAAAAAGTGATCCCTTTATGTGAAGATAACTGTGAAGTGAGATCGTTGGTTTACAGAAGGATTGTGTGGCTACAACCCCAAACCCGTTGCGTTTTCGGAGCTGGCCATGTAGTTGTCTCCGGGAGCATCCATCAACAACAGACTGTTAGCTCAGGCCTTCCTCCTGTGTTTTTCTTTCCTTAACTTCTGCTAACAAGCACAGATTTTGGGGCAAAAAAAATATGTCAAGTGTATTGCCAGATGAAAGCAGTGTTGCGCTGTTAGTAGTATTTGCTGCTGTGACTTTTTCAGTCAGCTTTTGTGGTATTTTCAGGATTCGTGTCAGCTGCGCAGATGTTGTGCCACTGAAGGAAGAACGTGTAGAAGACATTGCCTCTAACTTAGGTGAGATGTCAAAACGTTTGCTGCCTTGTCAATATTCTGAAAGTAAACAATAAACAAAAACTCAACCTGGGGAACAGTAGTTATACATTTTGCTTATGTTTTTAATGAGAGGGTTTTTTTGCATTTCTTTTCCTTTTTCCATTCCACCCATAAAGTTTGAAAATAGACTAAACATGGTCACAGTTACTTTTGCTCTTCCCTCGTGTAGCGCGTTGGGAGTGGTGATGAAGGAACTTGTGTGTGCTTGCATCGAAATAAGGTGCTGGAAGCTTGCGCTTCCTGTGTCCCTGTGTACTTTGCCTTAAGAATCACGGGTGATTTAGGTGTTAAGTTGTATCTTAAATAGAAGATATACTATAAATAACATTTCTTATCTACAAATAAAGTTTATTGCTTATTCTTCTTCATCAGATCAAAGGAATAATTTGAGTGAGGCTGTGGAAGAACTGAAATATCGCCGTTCTCTTAAAATCGCCCTGGATATTTTAAATCAAAATGGCTTAGCAGCACGAGTACCGCCTTCAGAAGGAGGACCAGCTACTCGGTTATCCCAGGAGAACAGCGCAGAGTCTCTCTCATCTGTCCTGTTACGTACATCCCGATCGCTCTTGCGCTCTAAAGAGAAGTTGGAGCCTGAATCTTCCAAGAAGAAAAGAGAGCAAAAAAACAAGCCCAACCTGAAGAGTGATACAAAAAACCAAAACCAGAAAGGCTCTTTCACTTTGCAGGAGAGTGCTAAAGCACAGGAAAGTGGAACAAACCCCTCCAAATGTAGTACTGGGGGCTTGTGCGATACGTCAAACTCAGCTAGTCAAAACTGCAAAATACCAGGATCAAAATCACTGCCAAGACACAAAAAAATCAAGCCCAGGTTGTTGGCAAAGTCCGAACCAGGAAATGAAGTCTCCCTTAAGCCCAAGGAGGAAAAAAGTAAGGCAGGAAGAAAAAGTCCAAGAGATGCAGGATCACCTGTATCGTGCAGGAGTGGTTCCCCCAAGGAGCGAGCGCAGGTGGTCCCTGTCAGAAGGGCCAACGCCAGATGTCAGCCTAGAAGGATGTTACCGGATCCCTCTTGTAAAAGTGCCTCGGATGATTTGCAAAAATGCATCAGTAGCGAGAGTGAAAGTCTAGCGAAGCAGTTAGGTGGAAGAAAAAAGGCAGTGAGCTTAAAACGGGTTAACGGTGGGCAAGAGATTGGTGCAGCGGTGTCCTCGTGCAGAAAAGGGAAATGCAGGAATTACCCCGAATCTTCATCTGGGCCTTCTAATCACAGGACACTTTCCGAAAGCTTCCCCTCTCAGCTTAAAGAGGAAGAAAATAAGAATGCTTCACGTGTGCTTATGAATAAAGTAAAGCAGTTTCAGCTGCCTGACTTTGAGGAAGATGAAGGTGGGCATGTTGCTTGGGGAAGGGGAAACTTCACCCCGTTTGGTTGTCGAGCACTGTTCCTCATCTTGGAGTGCTGCGGTGCTTTTGTGAAGGTGGCTCTTGAACTGCTGATTTGAATTCCTTTTGAGTTTTGGAGAAGCAAAAATGCAGTTGTGTCAATACTCCCTAAAAACTAGAGTTGGGTTTAAGTTGTCTGGAGTTTTTTGGGGGTTTGCTTTGAAACCATGTGTTTAGCAGTAATCCTTACCCTCGTGAGCTGACTTGCTCATTTCCTGCGTAGATTTTCTTTCCTGCTATCCAGCTAGTGTGTGGTTCGGTGAGGTGAAATGATGTTATGTGAAGGAACCAACTGGTACAGAGTCCTAAAACCAGCCTGTTCTTGCTCCTTTCCCCCTTTTCATCTCCTGTTCAGACCATTAGGCCTTTACCTAGGCAGGAATTGAGAGCGGGTGTGGCGCGGCAGGCCGGTGTGTCACAGGGCCTCGCGCTGCTGGAGGGTCCCTTGCGCAGTTGTGTGTTTCACCTGGTCTGAAACAAATAATTTTTAATGGCTGTTCCATGCTGATGAACACTGGTGCTTGCTGCTCTTGGCAGGACTGGAATTGTCTGACCTGTCTTCAAAGATAGTTACCTCAGAGAGTCTCTCCCGCCTCTCAGCTCTGGTAGATGAAGAGGAGGAGGATGAAGAACTTCCTAGTATTTTATCACATCAAGGTGAGACGTCAGTGTACCTGTATGGAACTTTTTCACCCAAGTTTGGTTTGCTCTTTTTGGCTGTGTGTGCTTTTAGCTTGCTGACAAGCTATGCTAATGAAACCTTTCTAGAAAGTGAATCCGGCTTTGTTCGAGCTTGGAATAAAAGGCATTTCTTGGATGCCACGGAAAGGCACTTTGAAACAGAGTGAAATGCAAAACTTGTGAAACTGGGAAGGCGCCTAGGATTGAAACGCCCGAGTTGCTGTGTTCAGAACTACCCGTGCTGCCTTCTGGGGGGTGTGGCGGGCTGCCCTGTCACCTTAGCTGAAATCTGTGAGAGCATTGAATTGAAACTCCTGAACGGAGGCTGGTAAGAGAGGGCAAGCTAACTGTCTTGTCTCGCATTTTTTGTTTTTAATTACAGAACCACAATCAATTGAAGAAGGAATTTTGGTCTGGTGCAAATTGCGAAGGTATCCTTATTGGCCAGCAGTGGTAAGAGCAGCTCACTGCCTTCTTAGAGTGATAGTGCGAGGGGTCTGATGAGGAGCAGCTTACCAGGTTCTTACGTGTCTTTTGCCTTTCTTGACCTGTGTGGAGCTGGAAATGGTAAAGACCTTCCAGCAGAAGTGTTCCAAAGATAACAGAAGTAAACTTAGCATATGACAAAAGCACGTAAAAAATAAATGTGATTAATTCACATATGTTTATATTGGAGCAGACGGTTACTGCTGAGCTGTTAGAGCTCATGTGGTGAGTTAGAGTTGTACCCAGCTGACAAAAGAAAGAGGATGGGTCCTTGTGCGCTAACAGAAACGCTCAGTTGGGGGAACTTGCTGTTCTTGGCACTTTAAACTTAATCCTTCACGTTTGTGTAACTTCCTTTAAGTATGGGGTGTGCTACGTAGTGTCTTCCTGCTTTGTAAGGGGATGTGCTAATGAGACTTTGTCCTTTCAACAGGTGAAAAATGTGAAGCAGAAACACAGAAGGGCGTGTGTACTGTTCATAGACGGGAATACAAGTGACAAGAAAAAAGGGTAAATGTTGTGGATTCTGATAACGTTTTGAACTTTCAGTTTCTTTTAGGCAGTGTCCTGTACTCTCTTCCTGGTAGGGGGCAGTTAGTGTCGGTTAAAGCCAAGGTTGATCTCTGAGGGAGGGACCAGGTGAGGTGTGGATTTGCAGGTGTGGGCCAGTTGAGACAGGCTGGCACTCGTGAACAGCTGATGCTTATGTGAGGAATAAAAAAAGAGCTGGGGACCTAGCTACTGGGGTTTTTTTGGTTGTTTTTTTTTTTTTTTTTAACATGCGGTGCTTAAACTTTCTGGAATCAGAGGCCTGCCTTTAGTTTTGTTGTAAAAACAAATACTTCTCATTTGTCAAAAGATTCCATGGTTTTAGCTTGTTATGAAAACGAAAACTAGTAAAACCTGCGTTCCTGAATTGCTTGTGAAATGTAACATTCAGGGAAGTGTAGAGTGGCAGTACACACAGAGGTACAACGTTTCCCCTAACTGTTGCTTTGTTTCATCTAGTTTGTCAGTATCTCTTAAGAATCTGAAACATTTTGATTGCGAAGAAAAGCAGGACCTCATAGTAAGTACTACCAGTAGTAACATGTAACTGCGAGTCTGTACACGTGTTGGGGAAAATAAAGTGTATACACAAGGTGTAACTGACCCTGCGGGAAGAGCATGGTGCAGCCAGTTTGCTCACGATTCGCTGGTCTCTCTCACTCTATTCCACAAAATAATTAAACATAATTTGTGCTCTGAAAAACGGGGAGTGATATGGGAACGGGATCCCCCCACACCTTTTTCTGTGAGGAAGGCAGGCAGTTGCTTAGGACTCTCACTTTGTTTTCACTTGTGGGTTTTTGACGTAAAACAAAGCCGCTCTCGTGCTGCATGACAAAGCGATGGCAGAACTTGAGTGTCAGGGGAATGCACAAAACTGCAGGTACACTTAGATCGTCCTTAGCAGTTTCTGTTACCCGGGTAGTGTTCTAGACCTAGAAGCTTCCACAGCCGCTCTTTAGAACCGTAAATGGCTCTTGTCTTGTAGGAACGAGCCAAAGAAGATTATCGCCAAGAAATTGAGTGGTGCATCCGATTGATTTCGGACTATCGAATTCGAATAGGTAAGCAGATGAGTAGGATGATGCCATCTCCTCTGATATATGTCAGAAGAAAAATGACACCAAAACTGTCAGCTTTGTTTCAAAGGCTTAATTGAACTGATAAATAACCTTGGTTTGGACTTCCTAGGTTGCCATTCTTTTACGGGATCTTTCTTGGAATATTTTGCTGCTGATATCAGTAAGTGAATTCATTATCTTTTGTAGTCTTCTCTTAGTAAGTTTAGCCCTCTTTACAAATATGTGTTGAGTTAGGCATCCAACACAGAGAGGGCGGGACTATTAAAACTTCTTCACACTCTTAGTGCACTCGAATGTTTTCAGCTCCACAACAACAGTTAAATAAATATTCATTGTTAAAGACAGTCAGGTAACTGGCTACTTCACGTTATAGAGAGTTCATTTCAGAGCTCCTCTCAGTTTCAACTCCCTAATTTATTTTTTTAAGGCAAAATTAAGGTGATTTTTTTTGTTGTTGATGGTGATGTTGGTAGGGGAGGAAGAAAAACCTCTCTCTTACCAAGAAAGTCCCTTATTTTGTATTTGTATATGTAATTATGTATGCAAGAAAGCACTTTGCTTTGTATACTTAAGTAAGAATGACTGTGGCTTTTCTATTCAGGCTACCCAGTTAGAAAGCAAGGTTATCAAGATTTAGTTCAAATGACCTTTCCAAACACGGCAGAGGAAGATGTGGAAGAGTCTTCATCAGAAACTTCACCTCAGAAGCCTTCCAAGAAACTTCTTCCTGACAGAACAAGAGCTGCTAGAGATAAAGCAAATAAAAAGATAGTGGAGTTTATAGTAAAGACTAAGGGGGCTGAAGAACACCTTTTGGCTATTTTGAAAAGCAGAAAACAATCCCGGTGGCTGAAGGAATTCCTGAATTCAAGTCAGTATATGACGTGCGTTGACACTTATTTAGAGGATGAAGAACAATTAGACCTTGTAGTAAACTACTTGAAGGAAGTATACCATGAAATAGACACTAAAAATCTGCATAAAATAAATGGAGATGGAATAAAATTTATTTCGGATGTCCTTTTACCTGAAGTAAGTAAACACGAGACACTGAGAAAAGTAAATATTAAAGTAAGTAAATAACACTAGTGTGACTTGGTTCAAGTTTCCGGACTCGCAGAGTGTTCCCCAGGAGCTGGGCGATGTTCACGCAGGGCAGGCACGTTGATGCCTGCCTACCGACCGACTCGGGTCACGGTCCCTTCAGCTCGAAGGGCACGAGGCTGCGCTTAGCTCCTAGGTGTATCTTGAGCAGGGACTAGTAAAATGGGGGCGGGGGGCTCTTACACCGTGTTGGTGGGCTGGCAGTCAGAGAACAAATCTGTTTACGTGACGTGTTGGGGAAAAGGGATAAATAAAGCGGCAGTGTGAACCGCCATGCGCTTGCTGCGGGCGCTGCAGATGTTGGCATTAGGAGGCTGGCGGGGTTATGGGTGAGATGTGGACTAAATTTAGGTTTTGTTTCGCAAGTATAAACGAAGGAAATACTTTTATAGGCCATCATTTATGCGATTTCTGCTGTGGATGACATAGATTATAAGAAGGCAGAAGAGAAGTACATAAAAGGACCATCTGTGAGCAAGAGGTATATTTTTATTTTTAGTATTCTCTGAATTTTTTCTTACTAGTTCACTGTTTATATAGAAAAGTGTGAGTATAAGGGTGGGGGAATTCAGTATCCTCCCTTCTGTAAGGCAAGCTTCCTCATTGTCTAAGTAACAAAACAATTGAACATGGAAAACGTCCTCACTGAATTGCTGTAACACATTGCGAACTGTTTAATATGTTAAGCTTATTTTTTACCACAGAACTTCAATGTATTTCCTTTCAGAGAGAGAGAAATATTCGATGAAGAAATTCTAGAAAGAAAAAAGTGGAAGTCCAATCCAGCATCTGCCGGCAGCATCTGAGCAGTGGTACAAACTTTCCCAGGTTATACTGGCACTGAGTGTATATAGTGAAGTGATGATTTTGTATAAAATGTGTAATTCTTGCTTTTTTAAAAATCCCTGTGTATATCTTCAAAAGATGTAGCCATTATAATGCTGTACCACTGTCAGATACAGCTGTGTCTTCAGTCCTTGCTCTCGATTCTGCGTGTGGCGCTGCGCACAGCTTCCCTTGGCCTTGCCGCGTTGAACCGCCTGTAAGAGACGCCGCAAACCGCGTAGGAGCACTGGGAGCGTGCGGCCGCCTCCGTCCTCACCCAGTCAGTGCCCTTAACGCGGAACTTGCGAAAGCTGCAAGTGTTTTGCAGAGCTCCTCGATGTAACACTGAGTTTTGTATTTTTTGGCCAAATATATCTCAAAGGAAGGGCTCTTGTCCTCAGAAAAACATGTAAATTATGTAGCCGTGTATTGCCTGGTCACTTTACCGTTATTAATGTACACTGAAAACGTCTCCAGTGGGCTGGCTATTCTTGCTTTACATGTCTCTAAAAGTGTAGGAAATAAAATTGATACTTAGCGATGCAATCTGGATAACAAAGGCTTTGTTTTTGTGGCTGTAAAATTCAGTGGAAAAGGAATCAGTGTTTGCTTAAAAAACAAAAACTATTCACTCTTCCATTTAGAAGTGAAATAACTTTGCTGTTTTAATGGTTTTTTTTGAGGCCATGATTTTAGGAACACTTTTAATTGTCTTTTTCTATCTGATTTAAATATCAAATTTAATCATGTGTTGTTCCCTTCCCCAGCTTTTGCTAAAGGTGTGGCATGTTGCAACTGCCTCTGACAGGCTTGCAGTGTTACAGATCACTATTCAATGATAAAAGCCCCCTGATTAGTGTTTTTCTGTACTGTAATGCAAATGCGATCTACTTGCTTGTCCAATGATGATTTGGATTTAAGGAAGAAGATTAAATGTAAGTTGAGACACAGATGTGTATTCTGGCTGTGGTTATTACCTGGGTATATTTTAATTACACTTTTAATTACTCTGTAATGAGTTTCAATATGCATTTGGAATCCTTTTTCACCCTACTGAAGGAACGCTCACAGGTACCTCAGTCATAGGAGTATAACAGGTACTGAACTGGACAGTGTTTTATTTTTCATTAAAACTTGTGAGAAGGGGTAGTGCATTTTCTGTGATAGTACGAAAATGTGATGGCAAGTGGACGGAGTTCACTCCGGAGCTGTGAGCGGTGCAGAGGGAGAAGCTTCCTGCCCAGGAACCCCGGCGCCATTGTGGCGGCTGAGAAGCTGGCCTATCCTCACGTTCCCCCTGCTTTCAAACAGTCGTGTGTACGCTTCTGAACAGGGAGGTTAATTAAGATGACTCTTTGAACCATTGCACGGAAGCAGAACTCCCCCATCACCTTGCTTTTATCTCCATCTTTTTGTACCTTTTGGCTGATATGAGCTGAGTTGGATTCAACGTGGACAAGTTGTGGTTTTAAAGATCAAACTGCATTCTTCTGCCTAAGGATGAGTAAGAGTGGGTGTTGTGTTGAAGCGCTCTAAAATGTTGACATCTTTAAAAACCACTTTCAGCTTTTGAACCAGGTGTTAAAGGTTACTCACAGTACATGGAATGTTCATACCTCGAGACCAAATTCAGTCTTGTGGTGTATGGGATTGTCTGTCAATTAAAATTGGATGACATGAATCATTGAAGGCTTGTCATTATTACTTTTGCTTGAATATGTCCTTTATTTCAAACACCAATTTTAAGCTGTGCACAGGCACACGCTTTTCCACCCCGGTTTTACATCTGGTGAAGATTATTTTTGTATAACGGATCAAACCGCAGTGTCATGTTTCAGTCGCACAGTTTCACATTATTAAGTACAGGAAAGCACACTCCCTGTTTTCTGTCCTTGTGCTTTATTTAAAACAGGTACTTGCTCTTGGCAGGGATGATGTAGGGAAGCTTGTCCCATTTTACTTGACACTTTCCTTCACCTCAGCTGACTCCTTCCACGTGCAGTGTTGCACCCTCCGTATCTGCCTGTCCTGCTGTTTGGTTCTAGGATATTAAAACGATTGGGAGCCCGATCTGGGGGGACTGTGATGTGTTCACCGCCGCTTGAGAGCCCCGAGATGGTGTTTTCGAGGGACTGGCAGAAAGAACGTGGAGGTTTTGCTGCCCCCCTCGGCAGCGGGCAAGAAAAACACCGCCTGCCGAAACCCGGGATCGAACCAGGGACCTTTAGATCTTCAGTCTAACGCTCTCCCAACTGAGCTATTTCGGCTGCGCGGCACCGCTCTGCCCCCCCTCCCGTCACCCCCTGCTGCGGCCGGGCCCGGGCCGGGGGTGCCGAGCTCCGGCGGGGGAGCTCAGCTGGAGGGGGCGGGGGGCGGCCAGGCCCCGGGCCCCGCCGGCGGCGCGGGGCGGCCGGTGCCGGCGCGGTGTCGCCGCACACAGCAGCGGGCGCGGCGGCGGCGGCGGCAGCGACGTCTCTGTGGCGCAATCGGTTAGCGCGTTCGGCTGTTAACCGAAAGGTTGGTGGTTCGAGCCCACCCAGGGACGGCCGCGCATTTTTCCTGTGGGGCCGGGACACCCCGGCACAGGGACGCGCCCCTCGCCTCCCCCCAACCCCGCCCCTCATTTTGTCGGGGGCCGCGGCAGCGCCCGGCGTGCGCCCCCGGAACCCGCCGCACTCGGCCCCGCGTTCCCCGCCGGCGCGCTGAGGCGGCGCACCGGGCCCGCGCCGGGCCGCTTAGCGGGTGCACCGCGCCCAGAGGTTGCCTGAAGGGCTGCGGGCGAGATGGCGGCGTTGGGCTGTGAGCGGGGC
>WHYT01015497.1:0-11458 GCA_009806455.1 Tetrax tetrax | reverse complement strand
GGCGACCCTGTGCTCCCGCCGGGGCTGCATGGAGGCCATCGTGGCTCAGCTGGGCTCTGACAGCGAGGAGCTGCACCAGGTGGGTGCTGGCGGCGGCGTGGGGGGCTCCCCGGGGGAGGGGGACGGGCAGGGCGACAGGGGGCCCTGCACCCACCCACCCCACTCTGCCCTGCCAGGTGGTCTCCAGCATCCTGAGGAACCTCTCTTGGCGAGCCGACATCAATAGCAAGAAGGTGCTGCGGGAGGTGGGCAGCGTGACCGGGCTGATGCGGTGTGCGCTGCACGCTGGCAAGGTGAGCGCTGGGGCAGGTGAGAGCAGGTGCCAAGGCAGCCGGATGGGGTCTGATGGGGAGGTGTGTGTTTGCGTCCCCACCCCGGAACAGGAGTCCACGCTGAAGAGCGTCCTGAGCGCGCTGTGGAACCTGTCAGCACACAGCACGGAGAACAAAGCCGCCATTTGCGGGGTGGAGGGAGCCCTGGGCTTCCTAGTGAGCACCCTCACCTACAAGTGCCAGAGCAACTCACTGGCCATCATCGAGAGTGGTGGCGGCATCCTCAGGAACGTCTCCAGCCTCATCGCCACACGGGAGGACTACAGGTGAGGGTCGCCACAGGGTGGGGACAGCGGTGGGGAAGGGGATCGGGGACCCTCCTGACGGCCGCGGTCCCCCCTGTCCTGTAGGCAGGTGCTCCGGGACCACAACTGCCTGCAGACGCTGCTGCAGCACCTGCGCTCGCACAGCCTCACCATCGTCAGCAACGCCTGCGGCACCCTCTGGAACCTGTCGGCGCGCAGCCCCCGCGACCAGGAGCTGCTCTGGGACCTGGGGGCAGTCAGCATGCTGCGCAACCTCATCCACTCCAAGCACAAGATGATCGCCATGGGTAGCGCGGCTGCGCTCCGTAACCTCCTCACCAACCGGCCCCCCAAGTACAAAGACACTGCTGTCGTCTCTCCAGGCTCCTGCATGCCCTCGCTCTACATGCGCAAGCAGAAGGCGCTGGAGGCTGAGCTGGATGCCAAGCACTTGGCCGAGACCTTCGACACCATGGAGAAGCAGAGCCTGAAGAACCAGAGCGTGAAGAAGCCAACGCGGCACATGGAAAGCCTGGTGAAGGACTACGCCTCCGACTCCGGCTGCTTTGACGATGACGAGGTGCCCAATGTCTCCACCGGCGTGGAGACAGCCAGCGCCTCTGTCCTCTCCATGTTCCTCAACTCCTCCTTCCTCCAGGGGCAGGCGCTGTCCCGGACGCTGGTGCAGAGGCGATGCCTGGAGCCAGAGAAGGACGGCAGCAGCAAGCCAGCTGAGCCCAAGAAGCTGCTGCTGCCGGAGGATGACGTCTCGCTGGCTGCCGAGAAGTTGGCCAACAAGATCTCCAGCACGGTGGCCAAAATCGACAAGCTGGTGGAGGACATCTCCACCATGCACACGTCCTCGGATGACAGCTTCAGCCTCAGCTCAGAGGACCACTGCCTGGACTGGCAGTACGGCCCCGAGGAGGTGCACGAGGCACGCGCGCAGTCCTGCTCGCCGTGCCGCCTCTCGGATGCTGGCAGCTTTGCCAAGCGGGAGAGCCTGAGCCGCGCGCACACGTTGCTGCGGCTGAAGACCGCCTACACCAGCCTGTCGAACGACAGCCTCAACAGCGGCAGCACCAGTGATGGCTACTGTACCAAGGAGCACATGAAGCCCTGCACCAGGGCCCCCTTCCTCAACTGCAGGGACGAGTTGCAGCGGTACCAGAAGCGGCCAAGCCGGCTTGACCTCAAGAACATCCTGGGTAGCAAGCCGGAGCGGGTCGAACCCCCCGCGCTCAAAGGCAGGGACCCAGCCGAGCCGGACAAGCCGGAGCAGCGAGACCTGCCCGAACGGGCCAAGAAGACGGTGACTTTCCCCAGCCCCAAGGCACTGGAGAAGGAACTCGAGTGGAAGAAGGACGCGAGCAGCAAGCTCTCCCCTGACCCCCAGGTCCACACCATCAAACTCTCCCCGTCCTACCAGCACGTCCCCCTGCTCGAGAGCCTGGCCAAGAGTGGCGCGGCTGCCAACGTTGGCCACCACCCCTCCCTCCTGGGCAGAAAGCAAGCCTGGATCCCCCCTGCACTGCTGCAGACAGCCGAGACCTTGAGCAAGATCCCGGAGAAGCTGCCTGCACACCCACCGGCCACGGCAGAGCAAGAGTCGGTGCAGAAGTACTCGGTGGAGGACACCCCGATCTGCTTCTCCCGGTGCAGCTCCCTCTCCTCTCTCTCCTCGGCAGACAACGTGCTGGACGGGCAGAGCCACAGCGAGAACGACCTGGACAGTGACTCCTCCCTGGAGATCCTGGAGATGGAGGAAGGGGATGGGGAAGGTGAGGATGAGAGGCAGGAGAAGGAGAAAGCAGCGGATCTGGGTGCGGCCACACCGGTGGGAGTTTCCCAGCCCATCACCATCCCCTTCCCCAAGCGTGACAAGGTCTTTCTCCGGGAGTTGTCGCCATCGCGCCAGGAGGACCTGACGCCCTCAAGCTCCTCGGAGAACTACATCCAGGAGACACCGCTGGTCATGAGCCGCTGCAGCTCCGTCAGCTCCCTGGGCAGCTTCGAGAGCCCCTCCATTGCCAGCTCCATCCAGAGCGACCCTTGCAGCGAGATGATCAGCGGCACCGTCAGTCCCAGCGAGCTGCCCGACAGCCCCGGGCAGACCATGCCGCCCAGCCGCAGCAAGACACCCCTCTTTGAGCTGGGCTGCCAACCGGAGAAGGAGACTAGCCAGTTCAACATCCAGTGGGAGAACAACGTCAAGAAGTTCATGGAGATCACTGACTTCAAGGAACGCTTCCAGCTGCCCCAGGACCTGGACTCCATGGTCTACTTCACGGTGGAGAAACCCAACGAGAACTTCTCCTGTGCCTCCAGCCTGAGTGCCCTGCCCCTCCACGAGCACTATGTCCAGAAGGACGTGGAGCTCAAGCTGATGCCCACCTTCCCAGAGAAGAACAGCCTGAATTTTGTGGCTCATGAGAAGCAGGAGGACTGGCGGGAGGAGCGGTACCTGGAAAGTCAGTGGCGGGCCGACCGCCCTGAGCCCCCCGAGGACGATGACATTGAGATCCTGAAGGAGTGCATCAGCTCCGCCATGCCTTCCCGCTTCCGCAAGGTGAAGACCTCCCTGCTCTCTGGCCAGGTCCTGCACCCCCAGACAAAGAAGCCCGTGCACGTCCCTGTCTACATGCTGGTGCCAGCCCATGCGCATCCCAGCGTCCCCAAGCACCTGCGTGCCACCACCTGTGACCTCTTCAAGGATGACGACTCCTTCACCGACTCAGCCGACGGGACCCCCGTCAACTTCTCCAGTGCTGCCTCACTGAGTGATGAGACCCTGCGCTACCCGGCCGCTGAGGAGGCTGAGCACTGCCGTGGCCCGGGGACGGGGCGGCCGGCAGGGCTCCTGCCCGAGGGGCGCCGCGAGGTGGGCAGCACTGGCACCATCCCAGCCAGGAGAGCCACTTCCGGCAGCTCAGCACCTGCCCGGCTGAGCTCAGCCTGCAAGGGGAAAGCGGGATCGAGTCACGTCCAAGGCAAGGAGGGGAAGCGGGGCCAGCCCACCCCAAAGAGCAGACCCAGCCTGGAGCTGGAGGTGGGGAGGCCCAGTGGTTCCCCTGGGAGGAAGGATACTCCCCAGGAGGACGGGGTGGCCTTCCAGTCACTGTGCCACACCACGCCGACTGAGGAAGCTGTCTACTGCTTCTACGAGCGGGACTCAGACGAGCTGCCCAAGGCGGGCAGGGAGGTGTCCGACAGCAGAGCCCAGCCCGGCCGGGCACCCAGGAGAGAGTGCTGGGGTGGCTCCGTCCCCCGGCAGGAGCCTGAGCCTGGTCCCCGGCCGGTGAAGGCGAAGCTGCAGAACAACCTCATCGTCGATGAGACACCGCCGTGCTACTCCCTCAGCTCCTCCATGAGCTCCCTGAGCGATACCAACCTCTCCGACGGTGAGGAGCGGGGCCAGCCCTGTGGCAAAGCCCCCCGGCCGCTGTTGGCCACAGCGGCAGGGCAGGCACAGGAGGGCTCCCCCAGCTCCCCCAGCCTCAACTCAGAGGATGACCTGCTGCAGAAGTGCATCGGCTCGGCCATGCCCAAGCGCCGGCGGCCCTCAGCTCGCCGGAGGGTGCCGGAGCGCAAGCAGAAGCCACCGAGCGCTGGCGAGAGGGAAAGGAAAGCAGAGGCAAGGCATCGTCCCACCGAGGACGCCGGCTCCGACCGGGGCTCTGACCTGGACAGCGTGGAGTGGCAAGCCATCCAGGAGGGTGCCAACTCCATCGTCACCTGGCTGCACCAGGCTGCTGCCTCCCTCTCGCGGGAGCCTTCCTCTGAGTCCGACTCCATCCTCTCCTTCATGTCAGGGCTCTCGGTCGGGTCCACCCTGCAGCTCTCCCTGGGCAGGCAGGAGAAGAAGAGGGCCAGCAGCACAGCTGGCCGGGATGCGACAAGGAAGGAGCACAGCAAGAGCCACCTGGAGAGGAAGGACGTGCCGGGTGCCCGTCCCTCTGGCCGTGGAAGCGCCAGAGGAGAGCAGAGCCAAGCGCCCACCAAGCCGGTGCCCAACCTGCCCGTGGTCTTCCGTGGCAGGACTGTCATCTACATGCCCAGCCTGGCCAAGGATGCCCCCAGCCCGCGGGCCACCCTGAAGAAAAGCCCCACGGCGAAGCCTGAGGCGCCGTCGGCCAAGAACCTCTCCCTGAGCCAGCAGCGCTCACGGAGCCTGCACCGGCTGGGCAAGTCCCCCGAAACCGCGGACCTGGCACTGCCCAAGAGGAGCACGACGCCACCCGCCCGCATGGGCAAGGGACCCTCATCCTCGGGCTCTTCCCGCACCTCCACCCCCTCCCAGCACGCACCCAAGAAGCTGCCGTCACCCTCCCAGCTCGCCAAGCAGGGTCCCCCGGCCGCAGGCAAGGTGGGCGGCTCGCTCTCCCCACCGGGACCCCCGGCCAGAGCCCCGGCTCCCAAGTCCCCAGCTCCCAAGCAATCCAAGACGCAGAAGTCACCCGTCCGCATCCCCTTCATGCAGAAGCCCAACAGGAAGGTGCTGCCAGGCCGGGAGCCCATGCCGGTGCTGGAGGAGCAGGCGGCCAGCGGCAAGGCGCGGGGCAGCGGGCCGGGGGGCAGCCGGCTCAACCTGGTGCGGATGTCATCTGCCCGTTCCAGTGGGAGCGACTCGGATCGCTCCGGCTTTCTGCGCCAGCTCACCTTCATCAAGGAATCCTCCAGCCTGCTGCTGCGGCACCGCAACGAGCTCTCTCCGGCACAGCCAGCAGCCTCGCTGCCTCACCGTGTGTCCCCACAGCGCAGTCGCGCCACGCTCCCAGCCGTCTTCCTCTGCTCGTCTCGCTGTGAAGAGCTCAAGGCAGCCAAGCCGGCAGCTCCCAGCCCGCGGCCCCTCATCCCCAGGGCCCAGCCAGGCAGCAGAGTCCCTGCTGGGGCCAAACCGCCGCGGAGGACCAGCTCCGAGAGCCCGTCCCGGCTGCCAGTGAAGACCAGCGTCCCTGCGCCCGAGCCCTTCAAGAGGTACTCGTCCTCGCCCAACATCAGCGTGGCGCGGAGGACGGGCAGCCCTTCCTCCGTCCTCTCTGTCCGTTCCGAAGCTTCAGTGCAGCGGCAGCAGACCAAGGTGGTGCCCGGCGTGCAGCCGGCGAAGCCACCGGTGGTGGTGATGAAGGGTACCTGGCGGAGGATTCGGGATGAAGACATCCCCCACATCCTCAAGAGCACGCTGCCCTCCTCCGCCCTGCCGCTGGCGGGTGACAGCGAGGAGGAGCGACCCGGCACCCCCGGCCCCAGGAAGACCAGCGATGCTGTGGTGCAGACCGAGGACTTCTCCACCACCAAGACTAACTCCAGCACCTCTCCCACGCTGGAGACCCGGGAGGGTCTCCCGCACGCCCACGCTGCCCGCGACGGCGAAGCCCCAGCCCCCGCCAAAGCCGCCGTGCCCATCTTCGGCCACGAGGCACCCACCGGGACCTTCCCAGCCAGCCGACATGGCTCCCCCAGCAGAGCCGCCCGCGTCACCCCCTTCAACTACATCCCCAGCCCCATGGCAGTGACAGCAGCGGCCGACAAGGCGGTGGAGAAAATCCAAGCTTGAGCAGCTACCGCACATGAAGCCCTGGCGAGGGTCCCGCTGCACCCCCTGCCTCACAGGAGCTGGCCAGGACTGTGCTGGGGGGGGCGAGACCACAACATGGGATGACTGGGGACTGCCCTGGCTGGGGTCTCGCTGTACCGGAGCATCACAGTTCCTGGAGCCGTGGGGACTCGCTGGGCGCTGGGGCTGATGCCCCAGCCTGGGGTGAGTCTCGGTGGCCATCTCCTCCTGCTGATGGACATCCCAGGAACAAGGCAAGGTGGGGCCACGTCCCCATGTCCCCCCCATCCTGCTTGCTCGCCTCGGGCGGGGGCTGAACCAGGGGCTGATCCCGCACATGGGGAAGATGGCACGCTGTGCCTTGACGCCAGCTCTCCGCCGCATGCTTCAGCTCGTCTGGCACCAACGCTCGGCTCTGCCAGCAATCGCAGCTCATTTATTAACGAGGGGAAGGAACACACAGCTGGATCAAAGCAGGGAGAGGCTTCTTTGGGGGAGAGCACATGGCTGTGGGGGGCCAGGACCCCCCCATTCACACTGCTGAAGGCTCCTAATTAAGGTTTGCAGCTGATTGCTCCCAGGTAACTCACAGCCAGTGAGTTACCACCTGCAGTGGTTCAAGGTGATGTCAGGTGGAAAAGGCACGGGAGGAGCTGGGCAGGGGCTCACTGGTGTTTGGCTGGGGTCCCAATGGGCTTGTCCCAGGGAGCTGCTCGCAGGGTCATGTCACGGGGCTGGGGAGCTGCCCTGGGAGGGGACAGGGTGCTGAGCTGGCACCAGGGTGCTCGACCACCAGGGAAGGGTCTGGGGCCCTTCACCCCCATCTGCAGCCCCCCAGCCTCCCACCCCGGGGTGGAAGAGCCCCGTCCCGGCTGGCAGCCAGGATGGCGGTGCGTCCCCACGTGCTGTGGACACGAGTCCAGCCAGGACTGGATTACGCCCACCAGCATGAGAGCTCCCAGCCCCAAAACACCAGTGATGCCCCCCACTCCTGCTACCAGCCCAGCCCCTGCGCTGAGATCAGGGTGTGCGGGGAGCGGGATGAGCTGTGGGGGGACCTCCCCATCCAGGTTCTCCCCGACCCCTCAAGTGTCTCCCAGTCCTCCTACTCCACCACTCGCTGCCTGCTTTGGATGGCGTGACCTATGAGCCCCCACGTACCAGCATTGGGGGGCGGGGGTGCTGCAGGGACAGACACGGGGGGCTATGGGGATGTGAGCGGGGGACACAGAGTGTGGGAACATAATGAGGGGCTGCGGGGATGGCAGTGGGGCCACGGGGGTACGCAGAGAGGGCAGGGAGACACCAGGGCTGCGGGGACATGCATGGGGGTCCTCAGGGACGCGTGCAGGGATCATGGGGACATGCACATCCCGATGCCCGCTGGGACCTTGGCTCTGGCAGCTGCTGGGAGGCTGTAGCCAGTGGCCAGCACAGCAGGACCTGGGGCCAGGACCAAAGCCCTAGTCCAGCCTGGAGCCACGAAACAAGTGAGAAACGGGGCAAAGTGCTGAGGGGCAGCCCGCATGCACCCTCTCAAGAGCCGAAATCAAGCACCAGACCTGTGTGTGCCAGGACGGCCAGCATCACCCCACACGCTTGGCTGTGACCCTGGG
The DNA here is from genome assembly GCA_009806455.1 of Tetrax tetrax. Classification (NCBI taxonomy): domain Eukaryota; kingdom Metazoa; phylum Chordata; class Aves; order Otidiformes; family Otididae; genus Tetrax; species Tetrax tetrax. Next base: position 3,708 of record WHYT01015497.1, on the reverse strand, counting down.
TTCAAGCCCCACTGCCCAGCCCCGCTCTCGCCCGTCTCTGTTCCACGTGTGCCCATTGGCTTCAGCCCTCTTCTGTGGACAATCCTGCCAGGTTTTGCGGTGCCCTGCTCCCCCCCTTCACTGTATGTATGTACTAAGGATGTTATTTTACTGAGACTCTGGACAGTATTAAGAATTAAAAGCTAACCTGTGTAAATAGGAAGGGGTGCTCTGTCTGTCCCGCATATCCGGGAGGGGGCGAGCCACAGCCCCTTCGCATCGTTTTCTGGATCCATTTCTTGTGCTTCATGGTCGAGGTGGCGACCGGTGGCTTGAAAATGTCGCTGTAGTTCGGGCCGCTGAAGGACAGCACGCCGGCCACCTTTGCCTGCTTCCCTGCTTTCCCGCACACCAAGGGGCCCCCAGAGTCACCCTGGGTGGAGGTGACAGTGGGGAGTACACCCCAACCAGGGGCCAGGGACCCCCTCCATGATCAAGGTGGGGCATCTCACCTCTCTGCTCGGGGTGAGCATCCTCCCTAGAGTCCCCCACACCCAGGAATGGTAGTGTCAGAGGGGGACAGAGCTTTGCATTCAGTTGCTTCTGGTGCAAAGCCCTTTGGCCTCTCCTCCAGCTCCTCACCTTGGAGGGCGTCGAGCCTCCATTGCGTCCTTGGAAGCATATCATGGTCGGGGAGATGCCACCGTTCCAGAAGCGGCTGTTGTTGCACATCCGTGAGTCCAGCACTTTGACCTCCAGCTCCTGCAGCGTGGGCGAGAGCCTGCCGTCCTTGCGGACCCCCCAGCCCGCCAGGCTGCACGCCGCCCCGGCCACCGGCTCCTGCCCCAGCAGCTTGATGATCTGCCGCGTCCTGCTCAGTGTCACCATCTTCTCCAGCTGCGGGCAGGGGTGGTGGGCAGCATCAGACCCCCGCCACAGGCAGGGGCTGGCACCCCACCATTGCGGCAGGCAGCCGAGGGGGAGCACTGAGCTGGTGCAGCAGAGAGATGTCACCAAGCTGTGAAAGTGCTCAGAGGTGAGAAGAGGAAACGTCACCCAGGCCCTCACCCCGGCTGTGTGACTGCACCGGGATGGTGTGAACCCACTCAGCCCCCTCCCCGGCAGTGCTTCCTGGCACCGCTAACGGTCACAGTTCCTCAGCCCCACGGCAAATCTTTCCCACCTGGAGCAGGAGAAGGTCATTTTCCATCGTCTCGGGGTCATAGTCGGGGTGGGGACAGGCTGCCCGGATGCAGATCTTTGCAGCCGCTGTGTCCTTCAGATTGTGCAACCCCACCACGGCCTTTATCCTGCCCAGCAGCACGAGCCGGCATCAGTGGGAGCCCACTGCCGGCCAGGCAGTGCCGTGCTGAGACCCCCATCCCTGTGCCGGGCAGGATGCAACCGCTCCAGACTCACCCTGGATATAAGCAGTGGGCGGCCGTCAGCACCCACTGCTTCTTCAGCAGCGCTCCCCCGCAGATGTGAGCCCCCCCTAACTGGATGGACACCATATAGGGCCTGGAGTGGGGCTTGGCCTCGCGTCCCCCGATGACCGACGGCTGGAGCCAGCCCCACGCTGCCAGGTAGAGGAGAGCCTGTCCTTGTCCTGCCGTCACCATGTGGCTGCCCGGCCAATACGGAAAGGCTGGGGATCCCCAGCCAGCACCCCCCATTCCCAAGCACCCCCATCCCTACAAATGGGCTGCTGAGATCCTGCTGGCTGCCCCAGCGCTCACCTGGCCTGGCCGCCGCGAGGGTCAGCAGCAGCAGCAGCAGCCCCAGGCTGGCCCTGGCCCCGATCCCTCGCAGGCTGGCAGCGCCCAGTTGCTCTGTGTCCTTCAGCATGGTGGCAAGAGGAGGTCCCACATCACAAGTGAGAGCAGAGCAGGGTGGCAGCGGGGTGCAGACCCCTGCTAAGTAAGGCAGGAAGGGGAAGAGGCACCCGCAGGGCAGGGTGAACGCTTAGGGCGGTGAAAAACCACTTGCAGCGACTCTGGTGCTCCCCTGGGGTTTTACTTTCACCTGCTCGGCAAGCAAAGTGGGGGCATGCAGACAAAAAGCTGCATCTTCAGTTCTCCGAGAGGGTTTGTAATGAGATTTGTGACAGTCCCCAGCGCTGGGGGTGACCCGTTCCCACCACCTTTATTAGTAGTACAGGACAACCGTGCTCCCAGCACCATCACTGCGGGGCCATCGGCCCTGGAACAGGCTGCGAAACCCAACCCCGGCCACCCACGGTCCCTCAGCTCTTTGCTTTGGAGGGTCGGGCAGGCCTGGCTTTGCTCACTGCCGAGCAGGATTTCCTCACGCTGGCCACAAGCCTCTGGAAGAAGAACTCTGTCCAGTACTCCAGCCCAGTGAGGTGCTGCAGGAAGCGTGGCACCTCAGCTTTCTTGACGCCCACGTACACAGGGATGATCTTGGTCCTGTAGCAGTGGATGCTGTGACACAGGTTCCACTGGGAAACCTGGTGGCACCACGGGTCATCCAGGGACTTGGCAGAGAAGAGGAGGATGGCCACCCGACTGGCCTCGATGACCTTGGTGGCAGTCAGGATGACAGATGTCCCAGCCACTTGGTCCTGGTGCTCTGCGTAGCCCCGAAAACCCTCTTTCTTCAAGTGCTGTAAGATGCAGGAGGCGATGTGGTCATCCTCAAGGCAGTACCAGATGGAAAAGTCATAGGTGAAGCCACGGCACGAGGGCACAGATGACATGCCACCCTGTGGGGACAAGGGCTTCGAGTTCACACAACAGCACGGACCAAACGTGGGGGCTGAGCCTTTCCCCCCGCACCGGGAACCTGCTGCCCTGCCCAGACGGCCACTCCCTGGCACAGGCAGCAGGTCCTGTCGCTCCCCGGGGAAAAGGTCAGGCTGCCAAGGCGGCCAGCCCTCTCGCACACTGGTGAGGCGCCGGCAAGCCACAGCAACGTCAGATCCTCCCGTAAACGAAAAGCAGTTGGTTCTACTCCCGTTTTGGGTAAGTGAAATCGTAACTGCAGAGTGTCCCGAGGTGCCCGTCGCAGTCCGGAGAGAGGAGTCCGCGCACCAACGCCGCCCGGACTCGGAGGCTGCCCGCCTCAGAGTGCTTTCTGCCTCATCTCCGAGATGCTGCACTCCAGCGCCGCTCCCGCCCGCCGCAGCTCCTCGCGCCGCTCCCGCAGCCGCTCCCGGGACTCCTGCAGCCGCTGGTTCATCTCCACGTAGGAGCGGCTCTGCCGGTACAGCCGCTCCCTCTCCTCCACCGCGGCTTCCTGCCCGGCGAGGCCGGGAGAGCCTGGAGGGGGGCAGAGCCGGGGGAGGTCAGCGGGGGCTGGCGGAGCCCCCCACCCTCGCTCTCCTCCCACCCCGGGGCTCACCTGGGCAGGGGCTGTGGTCCCGGCAGGGCTCGGCGGGGAGGAGGAAGACGGGGTCGGTGGGGTGGGTGCCCCGCACGTCGGCCAGGATCTGCTCCAGGCTGGGGGGCTCAGGGCGGGTGGGCAGCACGCGCTTGGCCTTGGAGCTCATCCCGGGGCGGCCTCATGCGCGAGGGCTGGGGGGCGTGGGGGCCGGGATGAGAGGGCTGCGCTGCCCCCAGCCCGGCTGCCGGACAGACTGACAGACAGACAGACCCACCCCCCACCAGCGCCCTTCGGACAGACACAGGGCTCCCCCCGCCCTGTGCCCCCGGGCGGACAGACCCCCTCGCTGCCCCCCTGGACAGACAGACACCCCCCCACCTCTCC
>WHYT01015496.1:108136-169845 GCA_009806455.1 Tetrax tetrax | reverse complement strand
TTTGATTGTTGCTGCGAAACTGGTTTCATGCCTGATTGATTGCAGACTGGTATTGCGAAGGGCTGCGTTTGTTGATACATGTGGGGTAAAATATGTAACTTGCAGTATCTGAGTACTTCTTGGTGGGGGAATCTGGGGAAACTGCTGCCCTTGTAATATAAGCTTCCTTCAGCAAAATGTCAGATGTAGATGGGCTTGGTTCTGGTACGTGACACGACTCACTTTTGTTGTCTGTGGATGGTTTAGCCCACAGTCAAACTCGCTTGGTGAAAGTTAGTAAAAAGGCAATGTCTGTGCAGTGGGTGAAGTGTGGATACCGTGGATAAACGTCCTAGTCGAGTTGTAATAAGTTCTGCTGAGACGAACAAAACCAAACCCTTACGCTGTCAGCAACCCGTGAGATGATTCTTCGGTTCTGGTATCCACTGAGGCGCTCGGAGGTGACAGAAACCAGCGGTCCCCCCCCCAAATCTCTATGCTACTGCATTTTTACTGATTTGTATCTGTTGTTTTAAACTGAACTCATGTCGGGCCACAAATAATCTCTCTGCAGTTTTTTTTTATCCTCTCGGATATATTTACCAGACAGTGCCTCTCTCTTTCTGGAAGTGCAGGACCAGGGCATTTTCATTTATTTTTTTTTCCTTTGTGTGACACAGATTTTTATTTGCTGAAGTCTTAAAGCGTGCCTGCGTATTGATTATGTATGAAGTTTGATATTTACTGCTGTGGGAGAGGTCGCTACAAAGCTCCAGTATAAAGTTAGGCCCGTGACTGAGATTTCCTGGTCCTCGGTGGTTCTGCTGGTGGTTCTAAGGGTTAAAATTGACTTAGATCCTAATTTTAAGCCTTAACTAAGTTCCCTGGGTTTTCAGAAATTCTGGTCACTCACAGCTGCAATTAATTTCTCTAGGAATTAGGCTTGCTCAGCACTTAAATCGGGGGTAGGTGATTATCTGGGAGTGATTTTATGTGAAAGTAGGCACTTCTGTCTGAAAATTTTAGGCTATAGGAATGTGATTTGATACACAGAACGATGTTCTAATAAAATTTGTTCTTGAGGGGAATGTAGGCATAGGGCCATAGTTCTAAGTAAGGCAAAGAAGTATTTGAGTAATTAGTTTTCACTTTGTGTTGTTTTTATAATTTTGCTTAAAATAGCATTTTTAAGTAGTGTTAAGTAAGGGGATTAAACACTAAATATTGGAAAATTCATACATTCTGAAAGGAAAAAGTATTTGTATAATGTTGATATTGTAACTATTAGCACTTGAGTTTCTATTGTTCAAATGATGCTGTGAGCCAATTCCTTAAAAAAAAAAAAATAAAATTGTTACTTTTACCTGATTTTTGGAATAGTGGAGGCTAGGTCGTGCGTTTTGCTCCCTGCCTCGAGAAAGTGGCATGTGGGATGGGAGGGGCTTTTTCAGGTCTATTTTAGAACCAGGTTTACTTTTCTGTATGTATTCCTTTTGCTGGCTGTCACAGAGGTTTGCAAAATCATGGATCCGTTTAGTAGCCGTGCACCCCCACCTTATCTCATCCCCATTCTTTGTGGCAGAAACGCTTCCCATTCAACTTTTGTGCTACTTCTCTCCCACCTTAGCCCATCCCTCGTTTCCACGGGTGGCTGTACCAGCGGTTTGTATGGCCGTCAAGGGGCAAGTCAGAGCTGCTGCTCCCTTGTAAGGCACCCTGCGTTACACTGGGGGATGATGAGAAACCCTCTTACCACACCAGCCTCCCTTGCTTTGACGTCCCTGAAGCGTGGCAATGGAAAATGTCTGGAGGAGCAGAAATGTGATGAGGAATTTCCACGGGGTTTATATCCTGCCTACCACCAATGTGTCCTCTTTTTGGGAGCTCTCTGGTTCCCCTCCTTCCTTGTGGTCCCCTTCCCTTTTTTTCCCTCCCTGAGTGAGGGACAGCCCGCGGTGCCGCTGGCACCGGCCACGGGGGCTGCGGCTGGCAAGGGTGGGCGGTTGTTGTGCCGACATTGCTGAGCTGTTCCTTTTGGGAAGCAGTAATTTGGGTCTTTCCTGACTCCTGAGCAGTTTTCTCTTGGAACCCTAGGGCTGTCGTATCTGTGAAACCTTTTCCCTCGGTTTGATTGAAATTGGACAAATGGTTGAGAGATGATGGATGGGGCAGGGAAAGGGGACTGGCAGGCAGGCAGAGAGGAGGATAGAGGGAGTGAACGGATATGCCTTGTTTCCTTCGGAAGTTAGGAAATTTCCTTCGGAAGTCGCACTGTCCTGTCATTTATTAATTTTACTTTTTTGTATATATCTTTGCTAGTTATGGAGACAAAAGGATACCACAGCTACCCAGAAGGCTTAGATATGGAGAGACGGTGGGGTCAAGTGTCTCACTCTGTGGAGTATTCTTCTATAGGTGCTGGAGAGCAGGCTGAGGACAGTAACTATATGGAGATCGTAAACGTAAGCTGCACTGCCGGGACTTTTGCCAACAGCACCACTCAAGGAAACAACAAAGAAAAACCTGAGCTACTCTCCTGCCTGCAGCAAGACAGCAGTCAGCCTGGTCTCCTGCCCTCTGACATCAAAACTGAAACGGAGTCGAAGGAGCTGTCGGCGACAGTGGCCGAATCCATGGGTTTATACATGGATTCGATACGAGATGCCGATTACCCCTACGATCAGCAGAACCAGGGGAGCCCGGGAAAGATCTACCAGAACGTGGAGCAGCTGGTGAAGCTCTACAAGGAGAACGGCCACTGCTCTTCCCCCCTCCACAGCACCAGCAGGCCCTTGAGGTCTCTGATGTCGGACTCCGGGAGCGCAGTGAACGGCGGCGCCATGCACGCTATCGTCAAAAGCCCTATCGTGTGTCCGGAGAAAAGCTCATCGGGCTGCAGCCCTCAGAACTTGGCTTCTTCAGTGTGTAGTCCTGCTGGAGTTAACTCCGTGTCCTCAACTACTGCTAACTTTGGGAACTTTGCTGTGCACAGCCCCATCAGCCAGGGAACCCCTTTGTCACGCTCGCCAAACGTTGAGAACCGGGGCTCGATGTTGCACAGTCCCGCGCACGTTAGCAACGTCGGGTCTCCGCTTTCCAGCCCTATAAGTAGCATGAAATCGCCGATTTCTAGTCCTCCCAGTCATTGCAGTGTGAAATCTCCCGTCTCGAGTCCCAGTAACATCACTATGCGGTCTTCTGTGTCCAGTCCCGCGAACCTGAACTCGAGGAGCTCCATTGCCAGCCCTTCCAATGCCAATAACAGGTCCACTCGTTCCAGTCCGGTGGTTAGCACTGTGGGATCCTCCATCTGTAGCCCCGTAAACAACTCCCTAGGATTCCCGGCTTCCGGCACGCCAGCGGGACCTAGCAGAAGCCAAGATACCGTTCCCAGTCCTGAAACAAAAGACAAGAGTGCTCAAGAGCTCACGTTTCCCAAGATGGAGGAAATGGAGAGTGCCATCTCCAGCAACAGTCAGATGAACCTTGTTCAGTTCATAAAACGTGAGCCAGACGGTTCGTTCGGCAGCGCGTGCATCGGTGACAGCAGCAAAATAAACTCCGATTCCCCCTTTTCAGTACCAGTGAAGCAAGAGTCGGCCAAGCATCCTTGTTCCGGTGCCTCTTTTAAAGGGAATCAAACAGTAAACCCTTTCCCATTTACAGATGGCTCATATTTTTCTTTTATGGATGACAAAGACTATTACTCTCTTTCTGGGATTTTAGGACCACCTGTTTCTTCATTTGATGGAAGTTGTGAGGGTAGCGGTTTTCCAAATCCAGGCCTACCTGTGGGAATTAAGCAGGAGCCTGATGATGGCAGCTATTACCAAGAAAACAGTATACCATCCTCTGCCATTGTGGGTGTAAATTCAGGTGGACAGTCGTTTCACTACAGGATCGGTGCCCAGGGCACGATATCTCTGTCGCGGCCAGTTGGTCGAGAGCAGGCATTTCAGCACTTGAGCTCCTTCCCTCCTGTCAGCACGCTAGTGGAGACGTGGAAGTCGCATTCAGAGTTGGCATCCAGAAGAAGTGATGGGTATCCAGTTCTAGAGTACATTCCAGAAAATGTGTCCAGGTGAGCAGGCAAATTTACTTTTTTTTTTTCCTTCCTCCCTTTCTTTTTCTTCTTCCCTTGCATTAAACAAACAAGACGTGAATTAAAAATGGGGACCAGGGCAGTATTTCTCAAGCTGATGCATAATTCTTTGTTTGGATTTCAATTCTTACCATTAGATTTGTTGGTTTCCTGCTGTATTTTACTCTGCCTTTAATAAAAACAAAGTGCTGGCTTTAATATTTAAAAAGAACATATTATATTCTATTGTTATTAGATTTGGAAGTGTAGCTTTAGTATGTTTATGAGCTCTTACTACTACAAATGTTGTTTTTCCCATAATGAGAGCTTAGTAAAATTGCTCTCGTGTGTCCTATAACAGTTATTCTTTCTTAGCTAGTGCTTGAATGTGTTTGTACCTCAGATAAAGTGTTGAGATGAGGATAAGAAAACTGTAGTGTTGGAAATCGTTTTTGCACGGATGCTTGGTTGTAAGTTTCCACCGGACTTTAACTGGTTAAGTTTAAAAACTGAACCTTACAAGCCTGTGGCAACGTATTATTTCTGTATTTTAACTGTAGGAACATTTGGTTTGTATATATAGAAAAATGCCTCCAGAAGGAGGAGGGCTGTTAAAACTTGACGCATTTGAAAGGGATAAATGGATAAACTGATCTCCTCACTTTTGGTGGAAGAGAAATATGCGTGTCATTTGAATATATGTTTCTTGGCTGATTCATGGAAGCATGTACTTTTTCAGCAAACAGGTTCATGTATCTCATAATGGATAGGAAACTATCTAGTTTCATGGTCAGTATTACAAGTTATTAAGCGCATGTGACAGCATGACTTGAGTTAGAATGGTTACATAGCCTCTTTGTGTGTCAAACAGGCTCACCAAAGGTTTGTGCTGAAGGTCGGTGAAGTAGCCAGTAAAAGAATTTGCATTTACCTTTCTCAGGTCTTTTCTTCTCATCCTGAGATATACAGCTGCCCTCAGTGGGTGAAACGCCAACCTCATTCTTGGAGTGGGGTGAAGAGGATGCATAGTCTTTTCCATATTTCTATGATGATAAATATTTCTGGAAAAATAGTGCTGCAGTAAAAAACATAATACCTAAAGTAATAGTGCTTTTGAGGAGGGAAAACAGCCTACCTACTCAGGAGGGAAAAAAAGACTTTAAATATTTCCATTCTATTCTTAGATATGTCCAATGCCTCTACAATTTCCTTATCATTTTACAAGCTGTACTTCACTTTTTCTTTGGCTGTTTCAAATATGGTCTCTGAAGAATGCACTTTTAAATGTATCTTTCTCAACTTGAAAGGGCTGTATCCCACCCATCACGCTGAATGTTGCTTGTAGGTGGATATTTGTTATCATCTAGGCTTGGCTTAAATGTGCTTTCTTGGATCAAGGAAGATGAAGTTACTGTTTTCTAGTGATTTTACCTAATGAAATTTTCTTAAATTGCATTATTTATATAGTGAGAAAAGTTCACCAGGAGAGTGATGGGATGCCTGAAAATAAAGACCCAGTGTTTTACCACCTTTGTGGTTGAGCACTGTAACTTGGGCAGGTAGCTTCTGCCAGCCATGGGAGCTCTTGCTGGAGTACACGTTGCTTGTGCTGAGTCAAGGTTGTCACCTCTCACAGGGAGGAGGCACAATAAATGGGGAAATACTTGTCGGAGCATCGCGGTCATCAATAGTTGCGTTTCGAATGACAAATTTCTCATAAGGCTTTTGAAGGAGTCTTCTGATCTGATGTTAGTCCATGGTGGGCCTTCTCATCTGTTTACCTTTAGATCAGTAAATGGATAATCTGTGTCATCAGGCCTGATGATGGCACAGGCTTGATACGCTTTTCTGTCATCGTTCTCTAAGCTGCTGTCTCAGTAAGAGTGAGCATAACTGTGCTTTGCGGGATTGAAGTCCTGAATTTTTTAGCTCTCAGAGCTATTGCTGCATCTGTGGAATTCTCTTTAGGTGATGGAGATCTGCAGGGTTGCGACACTGCAGGTGTCCTGATCTGTAGTTCAGATTAGAACGTGTTTTCATCATTCCAAATCTCTTAGCTCCCCCCCATTATTTAACTCAATGTTGCTCTTCATCTCCTTGCCAGTGGCTTGGTGCTAAGAGATGCAGCTGGGGACCTGTGCAAAGCCCTTATGAGTTTGAAGGCAAATTCACGTAGAGGTCATTTTAGCAGTACGGATTTGAATGCGTGGGTGCCTGCTCAAATATTTGTCTGCTGATGAGACGAGTCGTAAAGGCTCGACATAGGATGTCACACATGCGAAAGCTCGCTCTTGCTGATGAACCTCGGTTTGATCTTTACCTTTCTCTTCACTTCTGCGCCACATTCCAGCTAAGACAGAGGAAATCACGTGCAAGTTTGTTCATGCTCCAAAGCATTGTAATAAAACAAGCATAGTTTAAAACCATGTCAGACCTGACATCCAAGGTGGGTTTCAGCTCTCGTGTGCCAGGATGGTGTGGGGACTGCAGAGTCTCTCTTCCTTCATGTTGTCAGAACGGCAGCATCGCACCTCTGGGCTCTGCATACAAACCAGATCCTTGTTGCTTCCATTTTTTTTTCCTGACATGTCAACCATATGAGGCATCCTATATTTTGCAAACTTATACAGCACGTGATTAACCCTTTAATGTCTATGACCTAAAGTTTCTGGTATTCTAAGTCTTCATCTTTTTTCAGGTATACTTATCCTGCTATATAATTTGCCATAAGCAAAGACTAAGGTGAGGGGAAAAAACAGGCTACTTGGTTCTCTAAAGCCAACAGATGACCAGCACTAAGTGTGTCTTGTTTTGGCAGTGTTATTTTCTGAACCTTGGTATCGTACCCTTTTTAGGCTGCTTTTGACTTGAAGCTCACAAAGCGAAAGGGAGTGGGTGACCAGGAATGAAGATGACTTTTCACACCAGGAGTGAATCTTTAGAATATTACTGTAAAAAAAAATAAATCTTTTTTCCTATTGGAATATCACCTTTCTTGAGTCAGTTATACTTGCTGATAGTGTCTGATAAACATAGTTTAGGCGTTTAAAATGCCTTGCTACCTTGTTGACTACGCCAGGTACCCGCTGTCAGCTAGAACTTTTCTCTTTCTCACCTTCAGTTACGTTTATTAGACGTCCGCAGTTACTGTTCTTTTTAAATTAGTTGGTGGGAACTTTATAACATTGCAGCTTGTGGTGGTTGGGGAGAGAGAGCACCTCTTAAGCAAAAGCACGTTCCTTTATTCCCTTTTAAATGTTTTTCTTCTGCTGATATGCATGCAGAACATGTCTTTCTCTGAAAGATTTTTACATGTTTAATTTTTAATAGAGGGTGAATCATACCTGTCTGTCTGTGTGTATAATCCCCCCTCCATGACTGACATTTCTAAGAAAGAATGGTTTCTAAACTAAATAATAGCAAAGTGGGCTTGAAAAAGAAGGTATGTGTGATTGCGTGGTGTCGTTGATGAGAACCTACACTAAGAATCCAGCTAAGGTTTCACTTTAAGGTGATTGTTCGTCTGAATCAGGGTGCCAGCCTAAGCCTCATGATCGTGCCAATTATGCAATTTTCAAAATGGCCTGGGAAAATGTCACGGTTGCTTGAAACAACAGTAAAAAATGAGAAGGATGACCTTTCTGCCGTGTTAGCTCTTACCTAAAGCTTCTTCTGCAAACGTGTCTTTCCCCTCCCATTTCTGTATTAACTCGTGTACATGCACATGCATATCGGTTGTGGTGGAAACAAAGGACTGGGACTCCTACTGTAGTTCCCTCCTGGCAGTTCCACTGGTGTAATCCAGTGTGGGACAAGTTCATGAAGTTTGATGTGTTGTTATTTTAAAAAGTTTACTTTTTAACATAAACTGCATGTTTATCAATAATTACGTTTCAGTAGTTGTCGTTCAGACAAGGAAATTTATTTTCAAAACAGTGTTTCATGGTATTTCAGAGTCTATGTCTGTTGAAAGGAGTTGAAAGGCTTTCATTGACTTCTGAGGGCTTATGGTCAAATCCTTGATCAAGCATTTGACAATATTTTAGGGACTTTTTATACTTATCTGTTCCTGAGCCATTCACATGGATCAGCATTTTTTTTTCCATAGACCGTACTTGTAGCAGCCCCTGAAAAGCCCAACCCAACCCAAAACAAAGAAACAAAAGAAACAACCCAACCCAAAACAAAGAAACAACCCAACCCAAAACAAAGAAACAACCCAACAACACGGTCTGGTCTTCATTTACGTGTAACCTTCGCTGACTTGAATGGATGATTCTGGTTAAAATCTGATTTCAGGCTATTGCAAGTATTTTTGTAAATAAACTTTTATGTTAAATATTATCTAGAATAGTGACTTACCAGAATTATACCTGCCAGAGAGATAAAGGTCTGGTAAATATTATTTTTAGAATTTATGAATGGCCTTGACCTCTGTTTGTTTGCTGATGGACTTTATGGGAAAAAAACGAGCTGTTAAAGTATTCTCCATGCTTGGCATGGCTGTTTTCCCCTTTAGCTTCCCACAAATTTACTGTGCAAACTTTTTTTCACCACTGATTCTCTCATATTGTGGACTGTAGCCTCAAATCTGTACTTTTTTTTTCCCCGAATTGAAAAGTTTTATTTGGTTTTGCAGGTTCTTGTATAATTTTGTGTAACTTTTAACGGCTCTGGGTATAATCTTGATACAACAGGGACCTCTCTGTATCTTTATTTCTCACTAAAGAAGTTAGGAGTCTGTATTACTATATCAGTCCAGGAGGTCTAAAGGCTCTCCTTAGCGTACCAGCATGCATTTAACAGCCTCGTACTTTCTACAGGTGCCTTTTTTGTTGTTGTTGGTTTTTTGCTCTTTTTATTGAGGAGTTCAAAATCTGTATAAAGTATAAAGTATCTTTTGAAATTTGTGACTGCTAATGATACCTTATTTTCCCTTACAATGATACACATCAGTTGACTCCTGTGCTGTTGCAGGGAGAAGTCCATGTTGCAGGGAAATTGTGCTCCACAAGTGGGTGGATCTTCCAAATCTGGGGAAATATGAGGTCCGTTGTCAATCTGTGTGCCAATATCTAGGAGTTGCTTGTTTCTTTGTGCACGGGGATCAGTAACACTATGTATTGCCTGCACATTTCCATTGCTAGTTGACACTGATGAACTTTGCAATACTTGGCTGTTGGAAATCAGTTTGCCATAGTTTATTCTGATAATAGTTAATAATTGTTTCCTGGCTTTTCTGTCACTTCTGGTGGTGTGGAATCTGAGTATGATATCTTCTTTGGAGCATTTTCTGAAAAAGGGGAAGGTGCAATCACCTTCATTTACAGATCTCAGCAAGCAGAAGAAATTTTGGTTGTCAGTATTCCAACGGTATGGATCAGTCCATTTTAATGAGGACTAGAAGACACTGATGTCTGAAATACATGCTGTATAAAAGCATTACCATCCTGTTTTACGAGATGTGGGTTGCAGTTGTGCAGGTCAGTGTGTGTAGGGGTTGCTGCAGTGGTGTTGGTACTCGTGCAGTACTCCTATTGTCCGCAGAGGGAGTAGATTGGTAAGTTGTGATTCAATAACTTGTCCTTACTCAACCAACACTTACCGTTAGTGGAATTTAACCCTGCTCTGCCTGGCTGAACCAGATTTCTAGGTATATATTGGTGCTTTGCTGAACACAGTCTTGAGTAGCAGTTGCTGTTGGATGCCATTTGTAGCTGAATGACGTATCGTTTGCCGTCGTGAAGTTTACTGTTGGGGCATGCCTTGTCTGGTCCAACTCTTGGTTTTGCCCTCTGTTTGGGCGCGTTGTATGTGAGAGCCACATACAACGTTCCTGGTCCAGTTCACTCTGAAGCTCTAACAGCCAACAAGACCGTGCAGTGTGGTGAGTGACATGGGTGGAGGAGCAAACTGAAGGGATGGAAAGGGAAAGGAGCCTGTGACGTGTCCTAAGTGCGCGTTTCTGCTAAAAGATAAGGCGTTGTTGAGCCATCATCTCGGCACTTGTATTTTCAGGGTGTGTTTTTAAAAGGCAGTTTTTGTTTTTTAACTCTATGTACTGTGTCTTAAACAGAGTTGTAGGAGCTGAAATTAATAACAGACTGATTTCGACCAAAACTTCTTGGGAGAACAGCGGAGTGCTGTGATTTCAGATTTAAGCTCTCAGAGGTCAGAAGATACCACAGTTTAGGATGAATATAGCACCATAACTTGTCCTCTGGCCAATGTGTCGTACAGTATGGCTGTGTAAGAGTGATAAAAGTGGTCCAATGAAGAAACTACAAAGAGCATGGGAAAAACAGGTATTAAATATATCTAAGTTTAGTACTTTTAATCAGTTTTCACATGCAGCTGGTTGCTACCCAGTGCTTGGTGCTCGGCACATGAATTACATTACTTCAGCTGCAGTCTCCCCTGAGTAAGAGAGATATGTGAAGAGAAAAAACAAGGAGTGTTTCCATTGTGTGCAGTTGCCCAAGTCCTTGCAGCATTTTTGTGCATGTTTGAATGCACCCTAAATAGACCCTGGCAGATCCCTCGCTGCCCCGCTACTGTGAGCTGCAGGGGAAGGTCACCATTGGCAGAGTCCTCGCCACAGCCCTCTCTTGCTGGGGCCACCTTGGTTTTGCTGCTGGAGGAGACAGGCTGACCTTGGAGGAAGGCATATTTTTTCGATGGGTACTGCAGGGGGGAAGAGAGCGTAGGTCAGGAAGGCCCTGTTGATCCATGCCAGCAGTTCCCGACGGAGCCTGCTCCGGTACCGCCGCTGGCAAGAGCGACAGCAGCAGCTCTTGGCTCTGCGCCGGGCCATGCGTGTGCTCGGGAGGAGGCTTTTCCTTCTCACGCTTGGAAGCGGGGTGCATGCGCATCCTCGGTAAAATGTGTCCTGCTGTTCAGGAACACTGGAGTTTTGCAAAACTATGAGAGTTGATTTGCTTTCAGGACAAAGTTTTCAAATAAACTGTTTCTTTAAATGGGAAGCTTTGACCTTGTTTGGTTGGTTTGTTGGTTTTTGTTTTGTTTTGTTTTGGTTTTTAATTTCATTTTATTTTTTGCAACTGAGATTTATTGACGTGGTTTACCAGAGCTTAACAGTGTATTTTCTGAAAGAATGTGATCTGGGTGGTTGTCTTTCTCTGCTTTACTGAAATCAATGCTGAAGGATTTAAAACTAACAAAAAAACAAACAACCAACAAAACAACCCCAAGCCTCCAGAAAACCCCCCAAACCAAACAAACAGTAAAAAAAAAAAAAACCCAGAAAACCAAAACCATGCTGTTGATGATTCTGCATTCTTAAAAGGATTCATAACTTTGATTGTATCTGTTCAGTATGTGAACAAATCCTCTGCAAGGCACTGTTTCTTTACTGAGTTGTGTTATAGCAGAAGTTCTCAGATTGTTGGCAGGTCACAAGAGAATAACTTGAAGTAGAATTTTATTTCTTTATCTTAAACTGTGAATTAAGCTTCTGCAGTTACATTAGAATGTGTTGTTAGCTTGTTGCTAAGTTAAATTTCTGTAAATCTGCAATCTCTAAGCTGTGCATTTGCTTTATGAAAAAATTGATAGCTTAAATTTCATATTTGGAGGTGGGGTAACTTAGGGTTAATTCGTATTAAGTGTTTCTTAAAAAAGAAAAAAAATAAACTTTGGTTGGAACATCTGAGCAGAAACAGAATCCAGTATTTGTGGATAGTATGTAAAATGGCTTATAGGAATTTGTACGCTCTCCTAAGATGCATGGGTACGCTGCTGATTGTGGTTAGTGATAATTAATAGTAGATCAAAGAGTTACAGCCCTGAGGTTAAAAAGCAAATTTCAGACTAATTGCTGAATGTTTCTGACAATTTTTCTATCACTTCACTCACTTCCATTCTGTCTTCTAAACAATACTTTCTGCTTCTGTCTGGAGGTGAAACAACTTTTTGAATGGGCTTCCAGACTAAAATTTGGACTGGGCACATGAATTTTTTCTGTTTTGCTTTTCTTTCCTTGTCTGCTTTCAAGAGGTGCTATCCCAAGTTTCTAAACGTGGTAGCTTTATAAACCAATTCCCTAGCAGTTAGGTTTCTGAAAAAGAGTTTTAAAAAGTCTTCCATCTTTAACAATGTTTTCTGATTCTTTTGGATTTTGGAGAATATCTTGCTTCCATTTCTCTGTGTGTGTATGACCATTTCAGGTTCGTATTCAGTCTTACGTCTACAAAATAAACATGTGGTTTAGAGGTTTGCTTTGGGCAGTGTAATCTATCAGTGGTCTGAGAGTTTTTAATCACTGGTCAGAAGACTGAATCTGTTTGTTTGCCAGCTCTTCTGTACCTGCCTGGAAGGGTCACATGGAGGGTGCGCAAAAACTGTCCCCATCTTGGCTTGGGAGTCCCCCAAGGAGACTGGAGCTGCTCTCTAGGCAAAGCAGCGTTCTGTTCATGTAATTTTTAAATTGGGCTTTGCTTCTTGAGGGCAGATTCAGGCCCTCAAGAAGAAGGAGCAGCCGCTGAGTTTGGCTGGTGATGCCGGCCTGAAGTGTCGCATTGCCGCGCCGTGGCAAGCAGCCTGTGCATCCCTGCGAGGTTGCGCAAGGTGGCCGTGTCGTGTACCTGTGTGAATGCGTCACCCGACGTGTCCTCACCGAGACCTGTGCTCTCCGAGCCCTTTGGAAACCTGGTTTCGCAACTGGCGAGTCCCGGTTTACTCTGGCAACGTCTCACCTTGAAAAATCAATCATGTTTGTATCTTTAGCTCTCAAGTTAGTACTGCTAGCGGTGAGAGAGTGGGGAAGGGGCTCTTTTGCAGGTAGTTCGCCATATTGCCCATTCAAACACAGGCCCTTGTCTGACTGAAGTAAGGCTGGAGGTGGGACCTGGTCTCCTAGTTGGATTTTGTGTCCCTGGTCTCAGACTAGGAGCAGGAAAGGGATGGCTTCTGGAAGGGTGCCTTAAGGTCGAGGCATGGAGACAGCAACCTTTGCTTTCCCTCAGGAGGCTTGAGTTCAGATGTGAGCCACTCCACAAAGTCGGAGATCTTGCTTTTAGCACTGCTGAAAGCTTGTCTCCAGAAACCTGTCAGGCACTTCAGCGTTTTTGAAGAGTGAAGTGCCAGAGACCTTGCAAATGAAGGTGGGTGGGAAATTTGCACTGTTTCCAGGCAGACTATCTGAGCTGTCAGCTTCATTATTTTAAACTAAATTAAATTTGTGCTAGAGAGTGTGGTGTGTTAGAGCAGTTAGGGAGTTCTTCCTCTAATGGTAGCTTCAGATGTACTTTGCTAGATCTAACTTTGTTAGCTTTGAAACTTGTTTGGATAAACTAAAAAAAAAAAAAAACAAAAAACCAAAAACAAAATAACAAAAATGTTGCACGGGTGTTGACCCTAGGATATGTGGAAACTTTCTGGAAAAATTAAAGGGTGTCACTTGAAGACAATATAGTATTATGTTTGCCTTGTCTAAGGATCAAGGTCCATTTTTTTTATTATTATTATTACTGTTTAGTAGAAAATAAACACACATCATCACTTTTGGCCCATCAGTCAAGGGATACACTCTTCTGGTCCGTTGCACGTGTCGCTTTCCCTAACTGGCAAGAGGTCTTGTCCCAGGGTTGGGCACAGTCCTTCGTGATGTGTGTGTCCACATCCGTACATCTGAGTGGTAAACCTGCTCTCCGAAGCTGTGTGTGGCAGGGTGGGGGGGGGTCCCGAGCCTGGCGGGGAGAAGACGGGGTGTCCTGGTGCGATTCCCCTGTTTCTTGGGGATTGCCCTCCAGCTGGTAGCCTGTTCCCTTGGCTTTAGGGTGCCACCATGTTTTGGTTCTGTTGTTCTTGTTTTATAATTGTTTATTTGTTTGTTTTTGAGCACTAAGTCTTTCTGAAGTTAATAATTAAAAGCAAATATTGACCAATAAACATTCCTTAAGGATTAGAAGGAGTTACTGAACGTGACTGCCGTGTCAAAATTCTGCACTGAACCTTTGTCACAGCCCACCCAGCTGTAAAATGCATCAAATAAAACCACATTGCTGCAGAATGAGCTCTATAAACCCCGTACGGCTTTACCCTGCTCCTCCTTCAGATACACAGCGGCAAAACAGAATAATTCCAGCCGATCCGATTAGGAGTTTTACATCCTTGTTTTAATCCGAATCCGTGTAAACTGAGCGGGATGAGGAACAAAGAGGGGGGGGGGGGGTCAGACGTGTCAGCTTCTACTCAGTGTATGGAAGTAAATATTGGAAGTGGTCCAGAGCTTTATGACTGCTGCCAACTAATGACATAAGATAATGTTGCAGTGAAACAATGCGCTTGATTTGTGCTTGTTTCCCAACTAACCTTTCTGATTCTTGAGACTGCTTGGAATTGGTGTTTTTGAAGCTTTGGCAGCAACGAGGAGATTAGACATTGAAAATTTTGACTGATTAAATACACAGTAATGACAACTTCAAACTGCATATGCAGATAATGAGATAAAGGACTCTTACTTGTTTCGTATCAAATCCATTTGGTGGAATAAGCAAGGAGGACAAGTGTTTTGCATGGATATGTTATTTTAAAAAGGGGAGAAAAAATCAGAGGAGATAACTGACATAGACAAGTGAAAAGAGTGAGTTGCTGATGTACTTTTTTTTTTTTTTTTTTTTTTTTTTTTTTTTCCCTGAGACCAAAACTGCAGCCATTGGGGGTCTACAGATTGCCCTACATTTCTTTCCTAACATAAACAAGAGTTAGCTGCGTGGAGAAGGCTACTAACAAACTTGCTGAGTTTATGTTAGCATTCTTATTTGGCTTAGAGATGCGCTTTTGAAGTGAATCTTCCAGTTGCCCCCATCTTCTGTGCTGTGGTTCGCAACATGGGGCAGTTGAGGAGTGGAAAATTGGACACTTCGTAGGCAGTGTCAAATGAAAATGGCACTCAGGGAACTGCCTATGGCAGTCCAGCCTCTTCTGTCCATGGGACCCCATCAGACCCCCCAGCAGCATGATCCTTGGGGCACCTGTAAAGTGGGTAGTGCATACTCAGGACCAACCACTCCTCTCTAAAGTTCTTCCAGCGCATGGCACTGCCTGTTGTCTAGGTACTGCCTGTGTGCTAATTGTGTTTTCACCTGTTAACTCGAGCATCCGTAATCGAAAAAAGATTCAGGGTTACAGGCAGAGGAAATTATTCCACGGGAAAATTGGAGGCAGTGTTTTCAGCACAGGTGTTCGTTCATAAGCTGTGTCCAGAATGAGCAGAGTACCTACATACTCTTCCTTCGCAGCACTCTAGAAATCTTAAAACCAAATGAATTAAATCCTGGAAGTAGGAAATGAAACTGAAGTGACAAATAGGCTGTATCCTGTTTTTTCAGTAGTGAATTTCACTTCTTTTCAACTAGTTGAAAGATCTAGATATGGTTTGCAGATATTCTCGTATTTATTATAATACTAATCTGTAAAGGAAACAGAATTGTTTTGATTATGGGTAGCTGTGTTAAGTATTTACAAGCAGCTGTAACTTAGGCAAACTAATTTAACAACTTAGAATTGTCATTTCAGGAAAAAACCCACTTTGCAGATCAATACATTTTTTTGTAAAGTAAACCTATTGATTTGCAGCTAATTATATCTTCCGGATGTCTGATAAATTAATTTTAGCTGAGTTGAATAGGTGATGTATTAGTGGCTTGTAAATGACTTACAGCCATTAAGTCTATTTGTAAAATAAATATAGGACATAGGGAGCTGTAAGCCTATCTCAACTTTTAGTGAGTCAGCACTGTAATACCAGGATTCAGATGAGTTTTGAGCTCATTCATGAACTTAAGAGGAGCTTTGTGTTTTTCTTATTTTCATGGCCTCTGTGCCGTGATGAACACGATACTCCATGTCCTCCACCATTGCTCTGCGTCCTTCCACCTGCGTTAGCTCTTTCTATGATCTCAAGATGCTTTAGCTTCTGCTTGCTTCAGCACAAACACCTGATATTGTGCTTATTAAAAGGAAGTCTCACTTAAGGTTATAGCAAGGTCCATGAAGCCGACTCTGGTGCGGCACGGAAGCCGGGTTCTCTGTCTGCCAGGCTGATGTTCAAAGCTGGTGTCCTTCAAGGCGTGAGGAGATGGCAGCCCCAGCCGTGCTTTGGGTGGTAGTGTTGGTGGGGGCCAGAGGGTGTTCCCGGGGATTTCTCTACAGCAGTGCCAGCAGCACGGACCTTGATAGCTCTTTCCAGATTCTGCTCAGCGTACCTGAGGCTTTGTGGTCGCGCTGGGTCTGACTCCATAGGAAGACTCCATAAGAAGTATATTGGCTTTTTTCCATCATGTGGCATACCCCAAACTCAGGGGTGGTATTGATGTTGGCATGACTTAAATAAGTAAGTCAATAGAAATGAATACAGTTTTCATGCTGAGAAAAAAAAATATTCAGGACCAACTAGGAATGAGCTTGAGATGAGGACTGCAGAAGAATAAGAAATATGGTTTAATGAAAAAGAAGAGAAGGATTATAGGAGCAAAGAAAATAGCAGGTATTGGCACAAGTGGAAGTAAGTTTAATATAGTGCACCAGATCCTAGGAAAACTTGTTGTTTTGTCTGACATGACTAAAATTGAGAATATTCAACATCTCATCAGTTAGGTTTACAAGAAATAGCTTTGACTGACTTTTATAGATCTATTTCATGGAATCAGTTTGAAAGACAGCGGTAAATACAGAAATATTTCCCATTTACTGTTTTTGGTACAATCTAGCCTTTGTCTGATGTTTCACGTGGGCAGATTAAGGTACTGTATACCTCTGTACTAGGCATGAGAGTTGATGATGTAATTTGTTAAATTATCCACTGTTCAGAGGACAGAAATGTAAAAATCATCTGCCATTTGTAGAATACTTTGCATTTCTGTTGTGGCTTTTTTTTTTTTCTTTTAATAAAGTATACACAAAACCAAGCAAAAGAGCAGGACTCTTTGTTTGTCTCAGTTACTTTGTCTGCGCTGCCTGCAATGTCCAAAATACCTGTGCTGTTACGGGTCCCGCGAATGTAAACTAACTACATATCCAACTCTTAATTATGTTTCTATATTACATCAGGTCTGTGGATTAGAAAAGTGAGATGTCAAGAGTAAATTTAGGTTGGGGCTTCTCCACTAAAGCCTCAATGCTTTGACCAGTAGCTTAGTATGAATTAGTCTGTTTCTTTAAAGGCTTGAAGTAAATATTGAGTAGGGTTTCCTAGCAACATTTGTAAGGTTAAGTAAAAATCAGATTTGCCAGGTATTGCTTCCAGAGCACACTAGTCTTTCTGTTTCAAAATAGAAAATCTTCAAAATGTATGCTTTTGATCCATCATCTGTAGTATTAAATGCTCAACAGAATGTGGTAGTATTGTAAATAAATAATTTTAGAGTCATATATCAAAGGACAAGTCAGCTGAAATAGTGTTCTTTCTTTGGGACAGTTTTTCTTTTGCTGTGTATTTCTGCTGTGCCTAAACTAATGCAGACTCACCTTACTTGACTCCTGCAAGCATTAGCTATATATATATGTGTGTATATGTAAAAAATACAACAAAAATAAAGACAATAATTATCATCCACTGTTTAGGCCTGCTAAAAAAGTTCTTATTTAGTGTTGGTTTTGTCAAAGTAAACAAAGAAATGATGTGCATGTCCAAACTGGTCTCTTTGGGTCTGAGGTACAGGCAGTCGAATCTCTTACAGAAGTCTTGGTTTTAATTCAGCTTTGATTTGTAGTGATGGGAGAGAAGAGCAGCGTGAACGCTTCTGACAGTGACATAAAAGTAGAGGATTCATATTCTTTCAGCCTGTTAGGTAAATTGCATGCAAGGGTCTCCACAGGTGCTTTGAATGAGGTGTGTGTACCTATTTTGGGTGGGACGGTTCCCTCTTGAGAAACATGGAAGGCTGGAATTTAGGTTAGCCCAGGACAGATAGATCGAGAGCGGAGGGGAGCAAGGAATGGAAAAATGTGGTTGGCTGCTTCCAGTCCTAAGTTTTTAAGTCTATAAATAGAGTCTATCAGAATATTTCTAGTTAGTTCTGGGGAAAGTCAGCTGCTGTGCTGGGGATTGGCTGTGCTCCCAGAATGAGGAGGGGAAAAAAAAAAAAAAAAGGTATGATAGGAGGCCTATTGAAAATCTACCAACTGACACCAGTGAAATCAAGAAATCGGAAGATCCTGTATTTGGGCTTCAGTTTATTTTTCTGCAGCCTGTGTCAGTGTTGGATATCCTGCAGAGCGATTCTCTCTGTAGCCCATACCAGCTTCCAGGTTAACCAGGCGCAGGACCCGGCAGGGTTCATCGTTCAAAAGCCAAGACTAAAGCCTGGTATTGGGAAGGAGTATGGAAGTAGAAGGAAGCGGCATATTATCCTCATTTCATTCTGTACTGGCTAACCTGGACAGCCTGCCCTCTCTCTGCATTGTATAAAGGGAAATGGAGAAATGAAAACAAAAGCTGAGTTTTGAGCTAGTAAAATTTAAGTTATCTTGTAAGACGTGACTCTTTTAAATAAAAAGATCTTGCTGATAATTTAATATGCGAGCTAGTTGAAGTATATTATGATACCAGAAGTAGACATTTAAGGGAGTCATGATGAGCTTTGTAAACAGTTAAGATGCTTTCTAGGAAATATAAATTATATACTTGAAAAATACTCTGAATTGAGGTTTAAACACAATGTACAAATAGAGTGTAAATAGCTAGTAAATTTTAAAATTATAGTATTTTAGAAGGTTCTTATCGTTACAGGTTGCCCAGATAGATGGTGGATGTCCCATCCCTGGAAACATTCAAGGCCAGGTTGGATGAGGCTCTGAGCAACCTGATCTGGTTGGAGATGTCCCTTCTCCTTGCAGGGAGGTTGGACTAGATGGCCTTTAAAGGTCCCTTCCAACCCAAACTATTCTGTGATTCTATGATTCTAAAATTCCCTCTCACCCAACGTAACCACAGAAGGATGATGCTTTATACTGTAGGTGGAAATAATAGCTTTGGTCAAATGAATAGCTTTATGCAGGTAAGCTGAACCAGACTACTCAGATAAGCGTTCATTCACATGTCAGAGTTCATGGGAGCTGAAATTATCTGAGCAGTAAATGAGATTTTTCAGCACTGAACTAATCCCAGAAAAATCTCTGCTCGCGTCAAAAGTAAGTGTTCATGACAACTGTTTTGATGCTTGGGCTTTGCTGGCCACTTATTTTTTCATTTGCTGTTTTTCAGATATTGGGAAGAGTGGTTGTATAGAATGTTTATGGGAGGAGGAAAAGGGATGGGGCAGTGTCAATGCTTCTCAGAGGTGCTGGCTGCCTTTCGATGTACGTCAGTGTCATGTACCAGTAAGGTGTTTACTTGCTGCTTCTAGATTTCCGTAAACACTAGATAAAAAGGTGACATCAGTGTTAACTTTTTTTTGGAGAGAGGTTGCCTTTTTGAAAATAAATTTAATAACTTTTGTTTGTGTTTATAATAAACCATAAAACTTGAAAGGCATTTTTAATGCTATTGCATCAGTAGGTGCTTCAGTTTCTCTGTATTAGTTGGAATAAAATCTCTCACTAACTGATTTGTTCTGCTGTCCTATTAAACTTTTTTGATTATTTAAATATCAATGACAGTAGAAACTTTTTAGACATTCTTGAGTGACTTTAAATGAGCAAGTAGAGGTAAAATTTTCTTTGGATGCTCAGCAAAAGGCAAGAGTTTTGTTTTTGAGGAAATTATGTTAAGAAATATTTTGTTATTGACAGTTTTTTAAGAAAAGAACTAATATTTTCTCTTGCAAAGATGTGCAAGAGCTCCTTAAAAGAAAAAAAAAATAAATTAAGAAGGATGAAGATCTGTCAGGCGGTTGAAATCTGCCCTCATGAGAATGGATGACCATTCCCACTCACTTTCCATGGAGCTAATATTTCACTGGGCATTGCACCAGAGAATGGCTGTGGGAATTAACACTCTAATTTGTCGTGACCCTGTGTATTGCCTTGAAGAAATGCTGAGGAACAGCTCATTGGTGGAGGGAGGAGGGGAAAATCACCCTATGTATGGCCAAGGTAGATTTAACTTGGAATAGTGCACTGAGTTTGGAAAGGAGCAACCTACCAATATCAGCTATCTGTGTTGGAAAGGCTCCAGGAATCTTTCAGCTTACAAGTCCATTTGTCAAAACCTGAGAAATTGGAAACAGAGGATAAACAACTTATTAATATTTTATTTCTTTTTCAGATAATTTTCTGTCATGTATTTGGAAACATGACTGAAATATTGGTCTTGTTTGAGGAAGCAGCTCAAAATTCACGTTAACTATTCATTGTGCCACTTGTTAATTTAGATTATGCAAACCAATGTGATAAACTGATCTTCAGTGAGATCAGATTAGAGTTCTGAAATGATGCTCCTATATAGATCTGATGACAGCGGATGTTTTACTTCTCTCCAGAGCAGTACATTTAATATGTGTGTCATGTACCCCAAAAAAAAACCAAACCAAACCCCAACTCCCCCAGAAACCTCAAATCAGCTCTGGATTTAATGGTGGTTTATAATTCCCACTTTCTGAAATAGCATTTGCTCCAGGTTTTAGAAGCAGACAGAATTGTGTCTGTAGATGGAGGATTTGATGTCACATTGGTGAGAGTCCTGACGGCTTCTCCTGACACGTTGCTTGACGCATGGTCTGGCAGCAAGGCTCCTGCGTGGAGCTTTGTATTTGCTTTGGTGGCCCCATTAAAATCAGTGGGACTGGCCGTATAGAAAGGCTGTGCTTGAGCCAGTGCAGGTTGAAAGTTCTGATGTTTCTAACTTACATCGACTGTTTTATATTACGCTTTTTTTTCCCCGAGTTGTTCTGGCATTTTGGTTCTTGTCATGCACAGCATGCATTTTTTCACACTTCCAATCCCTGACTGTGATGGCTTGAATCCTTCATTATTTTGTGATTAATTGTAGAGATACAAACATTATCAAATAAAAATCCCCGAAAGGCCTCTTTTAAAGGTTCTGCCTAGCTTTTTGATTTAACTGCCCCACAAATTACTTATCTGGTGGCTGTGTGGTTTTTAACATCCTGCTAAATTTGGAATGAGTCCATGAAATACTTTCTGCAATATCTGGGGAATAGAAAAAGCTTGATAAGTTATTTCGTCCATGGCTTGGGTCAAGCCTTTCAAGAGACAGCAGCGCTGAGTGTTGAAACCATTAAGCACGAAGCAGTGGGCGTGCAGGATCATGGCGTCTATTGTCGGTTATTGTATTGAGGTGTTCAGTGCAGATTTTCAAGTGTTAGAGGTCCAATTTTTGTCTTTCAGGTATGTGTAAACTAATAAACGACAATTGTAGCTGTATAGGAGAAAATTGTGATGCAGGTGAGGAACAGCACGGCAAGGAAAGTGCTTTGCATTAGCCCTTTCATGTGTTGCTACATGGGGTGGTTTTTGAAAACAGATTCTGTCCCTTGGGATCTAATAAAAGGCTAGAGAGTTACTTGTTTTATAAACCTGTGTGGGATATTATATTAGATACTCAGAGAAAAAAGGTCAAAGAATGTGTCCTATGTTATCAGTTCCTCAATGGGAAACTATATTAAAAACTAGAAAATATAATGCTATATAATTTAGAAACACAATATATAATGTGGGTTGGGAGACAATTACTGCATTTTATTTTTCCCTATTTTCCCTTTTACTGAATGCATTTCAGCAACAATTGGGTTTTGGCTCTAATGCTATTTGTAGCAGTTTCATGAAGCTACACAGCAAATTACTGTGGTGTACCAGATAAAATCAACTCCTCACTTCATTTGTGGAAGCTGTATGTCAAAAAGCTCTTACTACTGACTTACATAGGTAACAGTGGGTTTTGTCCGTATTTACACAGTTTTGTGAAATCCCCATGATAAATTTTAAAGCAGTTTTAAGACAGACATATTTTATGTAGCTTGTCTGTCATCTTTCAGAGTTTATTAATTTAAAACCATCTAATTGAATTAATGTACAGATGCACAGACCTTGTCTGTTTCTCAGGGAATCCTGTCACCTGGGATGCAAATATGTAAGGAACTGGTCTCATGTATTTAAGTCTTCAGTAGCTAAGTCCAGCAAGAAACTGAAAGTGTATTGGTTCTTTTTAACAACAGAGGTAGGTTTACTGTCAGTAGTCTTCTTGGCATTAGTCTTTCTGTGCACGTAAGTTGGTAAGTATCTTCCTGGTTTTGATGACCAACCTTGGAGTGCTAAATGGCTCACACTGGCATGTTAGAAAAGTTTGGCAGATTGGATTAAAAAAGGAAGTTTTTGTGGCTGTTGGGTGGAGGTTTATCGCAGGAGCTTGGGGTAGCATCCTTAGCATGTATCCCAGAGAGGTAACGCACTGCTGGCACGTGGTTTGGGACAAAATGGGTTGCAGAAGGGAGACTAAGAGAAGGTGTTAACACTCACTATTGGTAGAAAGGATTACGGTCTACTTCAAACAAAGAAGTCAAATGGGTTCATCTGGAGAAAGTAGGCAGGCATCTTAAAGATTCATCATAATGGATGGCGGTTTTCTGCCTTCATTTTCATCTGGCTATTGCTTAACACCATTGCAGGAAAATCTAGAATGGCTTTTCCTTACTGGAAAATTCACATCACGCATTCCCAGTGCTGTGCTGAAGGTATTGGTGCAGCAGTTGTGACCAGCCCTCGTCATCCTTGGCATCCATGACGACCTGAGCCTTGCTAACGCACTTGGGTTAGTGGAGCAGATTTTGCCGTTGGGCACTACTGACTTCTGGAAACATGTGAGAAGGGGTCCACTCCATCCTTCAGAGCCACTTAGAAATGTCTAGAAAGGCTGGAGGTGTTCTCGGTGCTCCATTCCGGGGGAGGCAGAAGTTTTGGAGACAAAGAGTGTGTCTGGGAGGTGGGACAGTTTTGTCAAGCAAGATGTCTTTTATGTGTGGGCAAAAGCCCCATGTTTCTTTTGATGATGGACTTGAGCATGTTTTGATTGAAGTGGGCAAATCAGGTACAGGAGGTTGCTAATGGCTGCAAGTAGCACAGGATAAAGGGTGCCAAAATGGGGTCTGTATTTATTCTGTGATCTGTATCCCAGAAATTAACCTTTCATTCTTGTCTGTGTGTATGGATTTCACTTTTTCTCCCTCTCCCAATTCACTGGTGGCTCAGAGTTGCCCTCGGGAAGAGTCTGTATCCTCCACCATGTGAAGGAGGAATGGAAGGGGACTCTTGGCCAAACATGACCTTTGTGAGTGGTGTCCTTTTATCGTCATCTTTGGTTAAGACTGTGTATGTTCCCACGTGTCTTCCTTCAGGTTTTGCTCCTGGATCAACCTCCTGATGGCCTTTTAATTAGACCAACAAGGAACAGGTCTGTCCAGATTTTCTGGTCTCATCAGGAAGGCTTTGAAAGACTTTCTCTGCAGCAAAAGCAAGCATATGTGCGCTTATTGGCCTTAGCAGCAACAAGGGCAGAGCATGCTGCTCCATCTGTACAGTTTCCTCTGGTAATTTGCTGGATTTTCAGTCTCCTGCGTTTTCAAGGTTTCCTATCAGCTGTCACCCTTCAGAAAGGAGAGTGAGAAACGATGGAGTGGTTTTGGCGTGGTCTAGATAGCTAATTCCGACATGTGCTGGGTCTGAATCACGCTGCAGAAGTGTGTTCTCTGGTAAAATCGAAATGCCTGCACAGAAGTCTCCCACTGGTCTTTGGGTCGGAAGTTGCTCAGTCTTCGTAGTCAGCAGGAAATGTTGGATACAAAAATATGGTTGTTTACAGAGAGATTCTGTGTTGAGGGGTGTGTATATGTTGAAAAGATACCCCTGTCTGTCATCCTGGCAGGGGTGGGATGAGGGGGCAGCCCCTCCAGCGCCGTTCTGCAGAAGGCAGTGCACCTTCGTTCTGCCACAGCACTTTCCCAAGCTCAGGAAATGATGTATAAAGGCAGCTACTGCACAGCTTCTCCTTTCTACCTAGAACAAATTTTGTGGTACCGTAAAATAAAAATTTGTCTGATCTTGGGAGTTAGTTTTAGTTTAGAATGGGTTAAGGCTGGTTTTTGCCACCTTTATTTATATAAAACTAAGGTAGCAATGCTTGTAAACAATTTTCCCCATTATGTAAGCAGTTTGCTTTCCTGGTGATACTGACAATGTCACAAAGCCAAGCCTGAGTGGTGGAAGAAGGTTTCTCTTGCATGATAAATTTAAATTCTTCTTGCTGCTCAAAGTATATTTTCCCTCTTACCAAGGAGTGTTTGAGAGCAGTGTTGCCTTTTGCTTTTAGGAGCTGCCGGGTTTAATTAAATCAAATCAATACTTTTGGAGAGCATCAGACAGAGTTTGACTATTCATTATGTGGAAAACCATGCTCATGTTGATTTTTTTTCTTCAGGTCACCATATGTGTTATGAAATTCAAAGTACCTTAAAATCAATATCTATTTTTAATACACAGCCTTTTCTTTATTGTCTTACTGCTCTTTCTCCCCTGTAAAGGCAGCTCTTTTTCAATTTTTATAAACCTTGGGATCATAGATGACACATTTTCATAGAATCATAGAATTATAGAATAGTTTGTGTTGGAAGGGACCTTTAAAGGTCATCTAGTCCGACCCCCCTGAGATGAAGTTTAGGAAGTGGGTTTATTTTTGCAAGAAGGAGAAGAAAGGTGAAAAAATAGTTAACATCAATTTTCATCACATTTTCCATTTTTTATTCTATCAAAATTATTTTTATATAAAGCACATATTAAACCATTTTAGATATGTTGTTCTGTTTTATTCCCTTTCTTTCCTCTTTTACTGTTTCAGTACAATACACGTACGTATTTCCACTAATGAAATTTTAAATGTGGAACCTATCTCAGGTTGTTTACCACAAAATAGTAAACAGGCTTTTCCTCTCTTACCTTAAAAAACTATTCTAGCTAATTTCCCTTGTGTTTGTTGAGAATCCCCAGCAGGGCGTAAATGTGTGTGACCACACTGAAGGATAAATTAAGAAGTGCAGATAATGCCAATCCAAGCCTGCTCTGTTATTACAGTTCCTTACTCCTCCAGTAAACCTTGAGAAAGATTTTATTTACTTGCTAGGAAATTCAGGAAGTGTAATGAAATGGCAATTAAAGCATAGAAGTTATTTTCACGGTGCTGTCGCCTTGTTTGAACTCAGTGAGTTTCTTTAAGAAAATGCTGTGCTCAACTGAGCTGCTACTGCAAATGAGACAGGAATAAAAATTACTCCGGCTGGCCAAGGAAGGGATGCCGTTGGTTGAAAACTTGTGTGGTTTTGTAGGAATACTGGAGCAGATGAATGCGGAGACTCAGAATACCGTCGCTGGAGAGCTGGTGTGTAGGGTCCCAGGTTGAAGCTAGTGTGAACAGAATTAAAAATAGCAAGTATGACAGACCCGTTAGTTTGTGAACATAATATATGTTTGGGAAAATAGAAGCAAAAGCTAAAGTTTAAACGAGATTTGTCCTTGAATTGGTAATAGCATTCAAATGGAAATCTTAGCAATGTGAGGTTGCTCTATGGAGCATAAGAGGAGCTCCAATGAATAATTAAACAAGTGATAGCTAATAAAATATACAGCACATTGCTTCCAACTTAGAAATTGTAACTCTGCCTAAGGGATGAATGTTTTTCATTACTTTTTAATTGTTGCCAGTGTTGACCTTCAAGGTCTTTTTCTGGCAGATAATTTGTTATGGTAAGGATGAGGTCATTAAGTATTTTAGCACAAGCTGCATGATGCAAATAGTTTCCTAATATTATAGAATGCTGATGTGGTAATAGTTTGTTTTCTTAGGAATTTGTTCTCCATATTTAGTGATTTTTCAGATTGTATCTTAAAAGAGCAATTCTGCTGTAATCCTGCAGGACAGTGGTTGTAGGTAGTACAGTAGCAAACCTCAGCAGATTCTGCTGTGAAATTTTTGTGACAGGTATTGAGTTGTAATAAAAAGGTATTACTGTAAAGTTTCAGCATGATTTTTTGACTCCTAATAATATTTGTATATACCAAAAACAAATAACAACTTCTCTCCTTTGCTCTCTTCATGAAAGCATCTACGTCGGAGCCCGCAGGTTTTCCCCACGCTAAAGCGAAACCTCTGTGGCATCTGAGGCTCCAGGGCCTGCATGCAAGGAATTAAGTGTTACTAAATTTTGCTAGTTTTATACTGTAACTCTGTTTTTACTATTTTAGTGTTTGCATAGGTAGGCACTAAAAATATGTATTGAGTAAACACCAAATGCTGTCAGGATTTATGTTTATTAAATCTTAGCTTAAATTCTCTACAAGTAAATGTTTTAGTACTTAGCCTTTTTTGTCAGAGAGTAGAGATGCCTACTCAGAGAGTAGTGGTGGTGGGGAGGATCAAGCAAGTGTATAATCTCTTTCTTTACATTTACTTGCCATTATTATTTTTCTGGCCTAGGATACTTGGAACAAACTGAATTGCTTGTTTGCTCAAATGTTTGTTGATAGAAGCATTTATCGCTCGTGTGGTCGCTGAGGGAAGATGAACAGAGCTACTGTCCTGCATTCATCTCTGCCACGGGCAGTCGCTTTCAGTCTATAAATAATTTTTAGGGTAAAATGTACCTTGCTATGGCTTATAATCTAAAGAGCGAAGCCTGCCAGTGCATGGGATTGGGCAGAGAGCTTCAGCTTGCAGCTCACCCATCTGCCGGCAGCCTGTG
This sequence comes from Tetrax tetrax, assembly GCA_009806455.1. Classification (NCBI taxonomy): domain Eukaryota; kingdom Metazoa; phylum Chordata; class Aves; order Otidiformes; family Otididae; genus Tetrax; species Tetrax tetrax. Next base: position 143,079 of record WHYT01015496.1, on the reverse strand, counting down.
GAGGCGATGCTCCGCTCCGGCCTGCCAGTTCCTAAGGAAGGGGTGGAAGGAGGGGAGGAAGGACCACCAGCAGAGCACGTACTTTGATGGATAGATAAGGGTGACCAGCGCCAGCAGCCAGTAGTGCGGCGAGAGTGCTGAAACGGAGCCCACTCCACCTCAGCCCTCTCCCTGGGATGTGGGCGATGTGGCTGTCTTGGGTTCCCTCTCCACCAGAAATGTGGGGAAGAGGAGCAATGACTGTCTACTCAGGTGAAAGCTGAGCATCTCACAGTGACAGCCCCACGTTCTTTCAACCTCAGGTGTCATGTCCTTGGGTTTTCCTGCCAAACACGCACCACCATGTTTTGAGGTGGTTAGTCTTGGTGGGCTTTCTCCTGAGCCCGCGTTAGGGTTTGGGCTGATGTGCATCAGGGAGGAGCCCTAGGAGTGAGCACAGTGGACTGGCCCAGCTCATCCCAGTTTGTTTTTTTCTGGTGTGCCTCCTTATTGAGCTGTTTTGTGGAAATTATTTGGGTTTTTAAAATCTCCCGCATCCTGTAGATTAAAAAAAAAAGTCGTCTTTGCTGTGAATTGCATTCATTTGTCCTCTGCTAATCTGCAGACTCAATGATTTTCACATAAAAATATTTTTCCTCTATTCTTTTACGATTGAAAATCCAGCATGTCATTTTCTGTCTTCTTGCAAAGAGATACCAAAATCAGATCTGTCACTCATGCTCATGAGTAAGCCCTGCGCTCTGTGGGGACCTCCCTCTTCCCAAATCAATAAAGTTGGAATGTTTTCCCCCAAATAGTAATTCAGGAGAATATTCCACTCAATGTAAGCGGGAACAGAAGCCTTTTGATGGTAACCATCAAATACATTTTAGCGTTGTTATCCCAAAGATAATGAGCTAATGAGAGCATCTGAGGTGGCTAAGGGCATGATGGAGCTGTGATGGCATGCTGGTCTCTGGGGCGACCTGGGGCCTACCCTTTTTTTCATATCCTTGGAGCAAAGGATACATTGATGGATGCAGAGGATACGAAACACATGAAATGAAGGTGGAGTTTTCCGGTGCTCAGAGGTGTACAGCAGTGAAATAAGTTTATTTGAACATGTAAATTGTGTTGTTTTGTTACCTTCAGCTTACTTTCAATGATTTCTCACTTACATGTATCTCAGAAATGTTAAACAGATATTTATCTAACTTCTTTATGATCAGAAGGAGGACTAGAGTCTGTAGGATCGTCAAAATTACTGACAGCATTAGACGAGGAGTTAGTGTTGATCAAAATGACCCTGATTAATTACAGAGCTCTTTGGCGAAGGAGGGATCAACACTTGCAACAATATCAATAGGTTTTATCTGTTGAGGAAGAAAAGCGGTTTAGTGACATAGGTTGTCTGTAGTGGAGGCTGTACAGTCTCCCTGCTTCTCTGAAGATGTCCCATCTCCCTGAGGATTGGAGGTTGGACACGCCGGGCAAGGGAGCTGCCTTTGGAGTCCAGACCTCCTTCTAGGTTGGTTGGAGAGGAAACCACCCCAGACGGTTGTGTTGGGGTGTATGGCTGATCTTGCTGGACCTTTGTCTTCAGCAGGTTTGCATTCATGATCTAAATGTCACAAGGATGTCTGAGCCCATCAGAAAATGTTCTTTTCGGAACATTCACCTCAAAAGAAGGCAAATGCTGACTTTAACGAAACTTGTGGTTTTGAACCCAAATTAATCAAGTATTTGAATAACATATTCTGGAAACATACTTTCCTCAAGTCAGCTGGGAAAGGTAGTGCATGGGTGCAGCATGCATAACAGCGATGCACCAAAGGAGCTGTCAGGAATGCAGTCTCAGAGCATGAGCAAAATTAAGCATTGTCTAACCATGTTATACACCCTGCAAACCAGTAGATTAGAAGTAATGATAATTATTATCAAAGCTATTATTGGATTAAAAATACTATTAACTCCTTGAGAGGAAGCACTGTTAATCAACTTGTATTACAATAGGGAATTCAAAAACACTGGCAGATATTTTATTACTCGCAGGAAATACACTACTGCAAAAAAACACAGACATAAAGGCAAAGATTTGTTATAGATTCTTATGTTGTAGAGAATTTAGATGCCTCTATTTGTGGCTTAACTTGAAGCACACTTCATAGCGATGAAATTCTGTGTTGTTACTGAATTTATTCAGAGGTGAAACTAAAAAGCACTTTAAAAAATCAACCCCAAAACACCATAAATGACACATGAGATCTGAGATACCTTCAGAAAACAGTCAGCAGTTGTAAAAGTGTCCCATTGACATGTAAAATATCCCCTTTACTTGCAAAATTTTTCAGTTCTCCCATTGACATTCCCTACTCTTTTTGCATTTATTTCACAAACACTGCAAAGAACGTTGCTAAATCAGAACTGTGATTTAGCACGCTACAATTAATTTGCATTATGGTGTTCATATAAAGGGAAGAAATTTGCCAATTGTGTATTTACTGAGCCTGTTAAACAGTATCTGGTTTACTAAATACAGTTTTCTCTGCCTGTGGCATTGTAGCAGAATTGTCCCTTGTGTTTGTCTTATGACCTTGAGGTCTCCCTGAACCTCACATTTTGTTAATGATGGACAACTTAATTTGTAGCTGCAGTCTAACAAGAGACTAGAAATATGGTAGAAGATGTAACAATGATCTCCTTTTACCAGTTTTCGCAAGCAGTTTATTATTTGTGCTTATAAAGTGAAATTAACTACCCTAGTGTTTACTTACATATATACATATCTATATGCATCTATCCAGTGTCTCTGTGTGTGTGTATATATGTACTGTAGCATTCAGAATATTTTTCAATAGCTAGAATTACATGTATTTGTTCCCCGTTTGTGTAATGCAATAGCTCGCTCTTCTAATAAATCACAGACAAAATGCTGCATGACAAGGGAGGGAACCGCCACCTCTTTGGAGTGCGTCGTGTATGTGCTTGAATTCCTCCAGCGTCGCAGTAGCCCGTACGGCAAAGTCTTTACAAAATCCCTGGTTCCTAGTTGAAGCGATTTCTTGCATTCCCCTTATTTTTTATTTTATTTTGAGCCTTGGGTGTTTCCACAAGATGAGTGCTTTTGTGCTTTTTTTTTTTTTTTCTTTTTTTTTTCTTTCATGGCTGTGTTTATATCTCTAAAGTGGGTGTAGGGAGAGCAAATGCCTGAAGTATCAGGAACTGAAACGGGATGTCTTAAGGCTGGCTCAAAGCCAAGATGAAATACATCTCTCTTGGCAGCAGGGGTGCTTGAGACAGCCCTGTGATACTGGATAACTTATTTTTTTTAATCGGTTGGGCTCGTCCCTGCCTCAGCTGACCTCCTTTACTGGGCAACAGGCAGGTCTGTGCTCAGCTGCCCCAGCCTCGCATGTCCCCCTGGTGTAAGGGCGGGAGAAGAAGAGGCATGTGGAGGAGCGATGCTCCTGGGGTGTTCAACATTATGTCTGTCTTTCGGTTAGGAGATCGCCTGCGTGCCCCAGGAGGAGCCAGCCAATGCTCGGCCTGGGGAAGCTGTGTGCCAGCGAAGGACGGAGCAAAACCTACGGTTGCTCCCTGCTGTGGTTGGCATGCTGATGGGTGTCCGCTGCGTTTGCGGTGCCTGCCGTCGTCGGCATCCCGAAGGAGACGTCCCCCCATGCCACTGCGCTGTCTTTCACCTGCATCCCCTGTTGGGCACCACCAAGCTCTGGTGCTGGGGTGGCTCGGGTGTTGGTGTCAGTGACAGGCGGCAGCTGTCGGGGTGTCTCACCCCTCCTCAGGACGCGTGTCCACTCTACGTGGTCGGGAATGCATTTACCACACATTTCCCTTTCCGTGCCAGAGACAATCAGTGGGGAATAGAATTCGGGTTGGTGTTTTCTTAGGGGTCTTTCCAGAGAACTGCAACGTATGGCTTCTGGCCCCGGGGAGCTGTGCAGCCCCTGCCAGCTGTGTAGATGCGGGGTGCCGAGTACAGGCCCAGGAAGATGCTTCTCTAAAAACTTTGAGATGGAAAGGAGAAGGAAGGATTAGTGTCAATAAGTGGCTGCAAACATTTTTGTATGGTTTTCTTTTTTTTTTTCTTCCTTCCCCTAGCAGTATAGCTGAGTGTCTGGCCTGTGTGCTTGGCACCCTTCCTCTCCAAGCTGTGGAAATCTTGTTGGAAGTGGATGCTTCCACTGCTGCTTTCTTTTTTTTTTTCTTTTTTTCTTTTCTCTAGTTCTGCGTATGGATGCTGGTAGGGAGTGAGCTTCAGGTGAGAGCAGAAAAGTGATGCAGAAAGATTGCTGGTTGAGGAGGGTTGCGGCAGGCTGGGGTGGCTTGGAGCACAGCAGGGTCCTGGCCTGCAGCAAAAAAGAAAGAGAATGTTGATGACTTACTGATTTTTAAATGAGTTTTTAAGTACTTAAGAACAGTTGCTGCAGGTACTGTGCAACATAGTCATGCACGTGATAGAAAAAATAGGTAGAGAACCTAGTCAGTATATGTAACTAAAAATGCGGACATTTTTGCTTATAGCAATTCATTGCCTAGGGTGAAATCAATGGCATTTCATAAATTATCTAATGAAGTACAATAATTAGTAGCGTAGTTAGAAGCTTCAGTGTTTTTAAAAACTATTCTCATTGTTTCCTAGTGGTATATATAGAATAAGACAACTATTGTATAATAGCAAAATACATAGAATTGTATAATATGTATTGTATAATTGTGTAATATAATAACGTGCAAGATGCATCATTATTTAAGTTTTTCCAGCTCCTGCCTTTTACAACTAAGTTTAGCATTTCTACCTTTACAGAATTCAGCAAACAAAGATTACCAGATTGGAGCAACTTTTTTTTTTCCCCCCACAAAGTTTTGTAAACACAAATGAGTACAAATAAAATATTTCATGTTTCATGCCCCATATAGGTGGAAGGTTTTTTAAGAAGTAAAAGCGTGCATTCGTAGGGGACACTGAATACTTGAAATTTGACAGTACAAAAACATTCTGATGTTCCGCTGTTTAAAATAATATTTCACTTTTATTTGTCAAAAGGCTCAGATGAAAGGTCCTTAACCTGGTGCAGGATAATGAAAATCATGTGCTGGCAAGATTAAATGCATTTTGTAGGTCATTTGTTTGTATAAACAAGAAGGTGATGTTGTAGTTGATGGCATTATAAAGAATCTTAAACCTTGGAAAGACCAACAAGTAAAAAAATCCTTGATTTTGTGCGTTTCTGTGGATTAACGTACAGTTCCTTTCTGGAAGGTACCCAGGTCGGTTCTCTGGCAGCCTGATGGGAAGCTGCTGAAGTTAACTGGAAGTATGCTGTTAACTTCTAATATGTTTTGGATCAGAGCTCCAGTGAATTCTTTTCTTCCTTGTAGGAGACACTTCAGCAATGTGTCAGAATTATTTTTTTTTTTAAAATCTTTACAAGGTTTATTTTAATTTTGGTTTCAGCAGTGAGGGAAATTTGTAATTGGACATGGTTATCAAAATATGTGAAAATGGTGCCTAGAAATGTGTTCTTATCTCATGTAATTGCTTTATAATTGTTGGGGAGGGGAATCAGATTAGGCAGGATAGATACTTCCAGTGCTGAAGTTAATATATTTTTGCAAATAGTGCCTGTAAGTCTGCATTCTTTGAAGTCGGTGGGAGTTCTGGGGTTTTGCATAATTGGAGCTAGTATTTGCAAATTCTCAGCTTTGTGTAAGCAAGTTTATGGGGTTTGTTAAAGAATAATCAAAACTTTTAATCAAAACTTTCATTTATGTTTAGAATATTTTTTTTAAAGTAGGAAGTGTTAATCTTGAAGATATACTTTTTTTTTCTTTATTTCTCTTTCTCTCCTATTCTCCATTATCTCATTTAAAAATAAAATAGAGAAACACTTCTGTGAAACTTAAAAATTGGTGACTGTTTTTCATACATACTTTGGAGATAGATTTTTTGTTTGTTTCTTTGTTTTTTTAATCGAGCATGTTGTAATGAGACTCACCAGGACATGCTGCATTTTGTGCCTGAGGTTAAAATATTTGCGTGGGACATTAGGAAAGTGTCGAGCAGTTTTAGTGAAAATGCTTTTTTTGCCAATTACTAACTTTAAACTAAAATTTTTGTATACGTAAAGTTACTGTTTTGATGTCAATAACTTCATTTGGGAGAACAAATTCTTTAATACCAGTAAACCAGTAAAGTCTTCCAAAGATTAAAAGAGTGTGTAAATGCATCAAAACTTGTGCTGTAGGTTATGCTGTAAATGAAGATTAGAATGGTAAAAACTGACATCTGTGGAAGTTGTGCTTCACAACCATTATGAACTTCTGAAAAACATGTCCCAAATATTTTGTTTACATGCTACTTCCAGCAAAAATTGTTTCCTGGCATTTGGTACAAGAGCAAGCAGTTTTGCTTCTGTGGAAGCTGGTTTAATTTTGGTTTTGTGCTAACCAAATTTGCACTTTCCTTGACACCATGTCCGGTGCTTGTCTGTTCCCTTGCTACTGAGTAGCTGCAGCAGTTACAATCTAGGTGTAGTATATACTATGTCTACGAAAGCAATACCAGCCCTCGTTAGGCATTATTAATGCTTAATTCCTGTAGTCTGCTTTAAAAGTCTGTGAGTTCTTGAATAAAATAAAATCTTCCAGTTCTGTAAATGCAGAAATGGAGATGTGGAGAAGTGGTTTTCCTAAAACCACCCTGGGCTGACTTGCATATTAGGGACAGAAACTAAATCATCAGCCTCTGGATGCTCGTACCTGGCCCTGTGCTGTACCCATCGGCAGCGATGCTCCCCATCACTGGTGGGTACCTGCCAGGTGAGCCTCCCTCCTGCCCCAGGTATGGGAACGATGCCATTGTATCCCAGTCTGATCCATGCCCGTCCCAGGATGGTGTGTAGCAGCCAGGCCTCTGGGGAGCAAATAGGTTTGGTCATCTGCTCAGAAATCCTGTTTGGGAGAAAGTGGTGCTCAGACTTTATTCCTGTTAGGGATTGTTTATTCTGGAGGATTTCTGTATTTTTGTTGTCCGCTTGTTCGGTCTGGGAGGGAATTGGCTACATGATATCCAGAATTTCTGTATCAAAGCAGTTTTACATCAGCAGCTTCGATTTTTGGTGTGAAAAGCAAGTGTACTTACCCTTTATTTCAGACTTGCCAAAATCAAATACTTGGTAAAGCAAGCAACATATCAAACAGTGATTTTTATATCTTTACAGCCTTTACTGGTATCTTTCAAAATTGGGATCTAACGTGAAACCTTTAGTAGGATGCAGAGATCATTTAAATAAGGCTGTTGCTGACTTGCAGTAATTACTCTGGGCAATTTTACTTCCTTAGTGAGGAGAAAAAAAAGACTGTCAAAAACTTGAAAATCAGTGTCTCCAGCCCTTCCGAGACTGGAAGCAAAGCTGTCTGTTTGCTGGAAAGCTAGAAATCCCTCCATTCTCTTCTATGTAAGTTGAAAAGTCGTTTTTAGACTAGAGAGTCTGCAAGATATCACAGTTTAAAGACTGAATGCTATTAAATGCAGAGTTAAAAAAAGCATTTAAATTTTGGAAATTGAGTGTAGAAGTCAAAAAATCAGATAAAGATGCTGCAGTTTGGGTAAAAGAAAATAGCCCTTTTCTGAAAGTAGGATTTTTTTAGAAAATGCATGGGGCTGCTGGAGATATTTAGAATGTCCCCAGACATAAAATGGGCAGGGTAGGAGTGAAATAGTCGGAAATTCACTGAAAGTTTCCAGGCTACATCACAAAACAAAGGCACATCACATGGATGTTCACTTCGTGTAGGTGGGATCAGTGTTCCTTTTATTTTTGTTTTAATAGTGGAAGGAGCACTCAGGCAGTACTTATTTGTAACCATTGATCCTTAACCCCCGTCCATATTCTCTGTATTTCCACATGCGTTCTCTCTCATAATGCAGCATAGCTATTTTCTTTGTCCTTTAACGACTTGCTTCCTCTTCAGTCATACTTTCGTTCATTTCCTTTTGGCTCTTTCTATTAACTCTAGCCTATTCTAGTTCCCTCATTTCTGCTTTTTACCCTATCTTTCCTTTTCTCCCTGGCCCTTAATTCCTCATGTCTTTCTGTTCCTCCTTCCTTTTTGCCTCCTGCCACTGGGTGGGATGGTTTTGAGCGACCAAGTTGTGGGAATTTTGCATGACAGATGTGGAATAGAGCAGCGCGTGGAGAAATTTATCCTCAGAAGTCCGTACTAATTTTGGATTTCCTCGTTGCCAGCAAACAGCTACCTTTATGGACTAGGAAGCCTTAGGAAGAAGTCCTCAGAAGTGGGGGTTCGGTCCTGTTGAAGCCCCCTCGTTGAGGTGGGTGCTGGCATCTCTGCAGCTCCCCAGGGCATGAAGGCATAGAGTGTGTGCACTTGTATCACGGGGAGATAGAAATACCAACTGACCTGCTTAACCCAGCACCTTGTGTTTCTGCTGGAGTAACTTGGTTTAATAAGTTAAAATGTCAGTGCTGTGGCTTGAACACTTGCATTTCCTCTCCCTGCTTTCTTTACTCCAGGGTTTTTTTTAAAAACATCCACCAAAAGAAGGGAAGCTCGCGAAAAATGCGCTCTTAATTGCGGGCAGTTTTTAATATTCCTGGGATCTGTTTTGAAGGGTACATTTGACGGAGAGAAGCCCGGCAGCCCCACACTGAATCCTTTGTCCTTCCTGCGGGGTGAAACAGTAGATAGCTTACTGTAAGTGTGGCTGGCTGCCAACCCGTGGCGCAGATTCTTTTTTTAATACTGTAAACTGGCAAGAAATCAAGAATTGCCGTTCTTCCTTTTATTTACTTTCCCTTCTGTATTAAAGAGCTCAGTAAATAAGAGAAAGTTAAATGTTGAGTGAAGGTTTCGTACTGATTAATCATTGAATAGCAAAGAGTTATCGGTTTAGGGTTTTTTTGCCCCCTTTTTTTCCTGATTTCTTTTTGGTCGTAACTAGAAATATCAGTTGCTTCATCTGGAACAGATTATCGCAGGGAAAAGTCTGTGCAGAGTTTGAAATGAGGACAGAGCAGAATGCATCCATCATGCGTAGTTTAAAATAATCTGCAAGACTGCTTCTGATTTGATCCTTAGATGTACTTCCTCCCGATTTTCTTCCAAACTTGTGTTAATAATGAGTGCTCTGTCTCTAGAAAAGACTTTTTTGTAAAGTGTACCCCCAGCCTCTGCTTGTAAGTATTTTCTTATTTGTACAACTAAGCTTCCTGATCTTAGCTGCTGAGTTTTTTGTTTTGCTGTTATATATAAAAGTGGTGGAGGGGTGTGGAGTTCCTTCTGCTGCTTCTCAAACCCAAGGCATGCCTTGCAAGCTACTTTGTTTTCACGCTAGAAAAGGAATCGGCGTTACTGCTTTTCTCACGACTGTATTGCTCAATTATTGGCAAAATTATCCCCAAGGAAAATAATTATGTTGATATTGGTATTGTGCACATTTTAATGATTTATGTGGAGAGAAGTACATTTCTACATGAAAGATACAGGAGGTCAAATTAAATTTAAAAATTACTGTTGCTAATAAATACAGACTTAATGTGAAAATTAGCCCACAACAGATTGTTTTAAATCCCAAAGCGTATTGTGGTTCATTCAGAGGTCTGTCTTACTTAAAACATATTAGACATTTAGTAATATCAATGTATATCTGTTGCTGACTGGATAAACCTACCATGTAGGTCATGTATGTACAGCTCTATTAAAGACATTGTTGAAAGAAAACATGAATTCATGTTTTGTTTCTTTTATACTTTTTTGGCTAATTGGAAGTTAAGATTTCTGGAAATGATAAGGTATATTTTTGTTTTTAAAGCAGTGGACTGTGACTGAAGAAATCTGGACTTGATCTGCCAGATTTCTTGCAATAACTCAGTCAAGTAATTGTTATTTCTTTTTCTGAGTTATTAATCTGTGAAATGGAGATAATCTTGTTCCCTTACCAGTATGGTAAAGATAAATTAATAAAGACAGCAGTATGGTAAAGATAAATTAATGAATATGCAACAATGCAGTGGTACTTAGTGAGTTCGGTATAAGTATTTATAATAATGATTCATGTTAAAGAATGATTGAAAAACTGCAGTAACTCGAAAGTTTGGAGTATGTTCTCCCACAAGCAGAGAATTTCTGAGGCTTAGTTTCCAATCTGCAATGCCCAAACAAGAAATATTTATGCAGGAAATCCAGTAGTTTACAAGTTTCCTTCCTTTTGTTCCTTCCTTCCCTTCGTTAGAAAGAATTATTTTTTTTCAGACTCTGCTGGACGAGTCAGGATTTATGTAGTAAATTATTTTCAATATAAAAGGAATAGGCACACTTTTGCAGATCAGTGTAGCTGATTTGGAACAAAAAATAATGACTAAATAAATTATTTCAAGATTATTAAATTTGAGAGATGATACAAAGAATTGAAAGCAAATTTTCTAAGCAATAATTAAAAAAACTCCTGCAAAAGCATGGATCAGAAAATATCCCCAGTCTCAGTGATAGCCATCAGAAATCTTCCCTACATTCTCCCTTTTCTTTTGTCTTGGAACTGTACCTCCAGCTCATTCAAGATACGTAGGGAAGATTTCTTGAAAAATGACAAGTAAAACTATCACAAACTCGTTACCATTTTAAGGGTGTTGGATAAGATGCATAATTATCTTGAACACAGTTTCGGTTTTGCTGCCTTTTCAGTATAGCATGCCACAGAGAAAACTCAGATTCGTTCTTCAAGCACTGCCTTCATTAGATGGAGAAATAAGTAGGTAGCAACTCTGTTTTCACTTGTATTTTGCAGTCTTTATTTTTGGTAAATGCAGTTGTTTCTTTTAAGGGGAAGTGGCGTTGGTTTCATCCCCGTTTATCACTCACATTAGGGGAAAATAAAGAAATACCTGGAGAGTGTTTAACTTATAATGTGGCCATGTGACTTTAGACTACTAATATGTGTTTCTCCTTTGATAACATGAGCAGATAATCTTGAATAGCTAGCAGATTTCAGTATATGTTTTTAAAATGCAGGAATAAGTGCTGGATATAAATATCCCAGTGGCTTTGTTTAACAGTGGACAGTGTGTAGCAGTAGCATTTCAGAATGACTCTTGCCATGTTCGGGCAGTTTTGTGATCTCAAAAGCTAGATTTTTGTGCTCCTTCAAATATATATTTGGAAGAGACAGAAAATGGTTTTATCACTTGCTTCTTACTGACATCCTTAGTTCTTACAGTAACAATTTTCCTTGGCTGTTGCAGCATGTGCCAGGAGATGGCAGATCCTCTGTCTGTACGTAGACGTGATACCTCAGGAACCGTCTTTTATCTGATATACCCGTAAGGCAATTATCGTGAGCCAGATGAACCCTCCACCCCAGGTTCCTTGTTACGGGTCAGGCCAGAGCGAGACCTTTTCTGGTCAGGGAGCCAGTCTGTGAATTAATGTCAGTGAGAATTATGGGTAAAATCCCCACCGATGGCTAGTGTCCAAAGTCGGTAGCGAGACTGGCAATTTAAATGTCTGCCCCTCCTGGACAAAACTGAGCTGCTTGCATCTCGCTCTCTTATCCTCACAGGATCATTTTTAATTTGGCCAAGTAAAACCAAGCAAGCCATTTGAAGGAGGAGGAAAAAGCCTGTCTTCCTCCTTCCCCTCACGTTTGTCCTCACCTGTACGTTTCCACTTTTGTTCCCCAGCTCCTTAAGTCGGAGAAGGAATGCCCCACTGATCATCTCTCTCGATGGGTCACGGCCTAAGCCCCTGTCTGTGTTATCCCCCTGGCGAGGCCACATCCTGCTCGCTGCATTCATGCTTTCCCTTCCTTTGCCAGATCATGTCTGATTTTCTCCTCTTGAGCAGAGCTTACACCAACCACTGTCCCAGCCAGCTCCTTACTCCCTTTCCAGAGCCTGGGGCTGCCAGACAGGGTGACGCTGATGGCTCTTGGGAGCTCCCTCACCTCCATTGCCTCCTCCTCTCTGCCGCTGCGCCCACAGTGGTATCAGCCATAAAGGGATTTTCTTTATTGCATTAAGCATGTGAGAGAAGATTTAGTAGGTGTGTCGCAGTGCCATTAGCCTCCCGTGACCCGGTGTCTCAGCAAATGCTTTTGTGGCTGTGAAGAATTTGTTTGGGTTTGAGCAAATTTGTCTTAAAGTATTAGAAACATCTTGAAAAACTGTCTTCTCTTACCCATGGTACCATCTTCTCAATTCTGGGTGGCTGGACCTCCTGGTGGTATTTGAATCATTACGCCAGTCTTGGCAATGGGAAACTTAAAAATACAATTAAGTTTCCTTGAATCATATGGTGGTGAAATCTTTTCTAACAAACTTTTACACAGGAACAGAAATTTAATAATGATATTCATGAAAGATGTTTTTGGTGTATTTAGTGCAAAGTAACATTTCAACTTCTGGAGAACAATCACCAAATCTATTTGAAAAAAAAGTGTTGCTGGGTACATAGACAAAAGAAATCAATCAGAGTTTGTTAATGTTTGTCTACAGTGCAAACTAGTTAACAAGTTTTTCCTTACACGAATGAGCAGCATCTCCTTGGAACAGCTTGAAATCGTTAAATAACTTAAAAGCTCTTTTCTTTGATGTGAAGTTCACTTTGTGACACCTAGGTGACAGGGATGTTAGTTAATAATTATCTTTATTACAGGTGTTACCTTGTTTAAATATCTGCAAAAATACCTTGTCTATGACACACCAATGCTGCTTGAGCGCATATATCAGCTCTCTGTGAGCCGCCTTCAGAGTAGGCATGCTCCGAATGAATAACAGAAGATATTCTACCATCCTTCAGATCCTAAATGGAGCTCTGCTGAAATGTCATTGAAAAAGATTGAAGAGTCCAAGCCTAGCTTGGAAAGTAAACAAAATAGGATTTTTAGGTGGGATGCAGGTAGGATTTGACCATGAGTGCAAAAATGAGATCTAAACCAGCAGGTTAGTCTCCTGCTAAGTTCCAGGTGACATGATGTGTAGAAGTGGCTTGGTCTGTGGTTTTTTGGTGTGTAAATCCCTGTTTCCTCTATGACTATGGAAGTTTTTTTTCTGGGAATTGCTCAGTCATCATGCCCGTGGCATTAGATTCCACACAAACATACAGGAGAGGCGTCTAGTTTCTTCAGAAAAGTCATCAGAAGAAGGAATATCAGTGTCTCTTTTAGGTGGATACATTGTGGTAGGATCTGTTGCCCAGTATTTGAGGTCTGAGGTCCAGTTACTGCCTTTGCTTCAGTGCGTTCAAATATTTTTTCACAGGTGAGTGTCCAAGGGCTAGAGTAAATTCCAGAGCAAGTGCGCACTCACTCCACCTGACTGGAAAGAATTCTTTTTGACCCAATAAATCTTCATTTGTCTCAGGCAGAGATGGAGACTTGCTCTGGCCATGCAATGAGGAAGGTGACTCATGCGTTCCTGCTCCTATTCCAAAGACCTTTCATAGACTTGACAGGCATTAGCTATTGGATAAAATGTGGACCCTAAGTGGAAGGATGTACTGCTAAGATGAACTTTCATTGCCAGATACAGGAAGGATTTAAGACCTGTTCTCAGCATTTTTTTTTTCCTACAAGCAAATGTAAAAAGCTTTCCACTTAGTATGATAATTTTGCAGGGCTCTTACTCTAAAGTTTTTGTTCTCATTCTATGTTGCTTAGGAAGAATAAACACATAACTTTTGTCTATGGACAATTGTTGATGGAATTTAATGTTGCTTAATTACAATAATCAAAGGGTCAAATAATTTCTTGAATTGCTAGATATCGTTTCATCTTTAGTTCAGTAAATGTGGTCCCTGGGGTTGAAGATCAGTGCTTGTTACAGTTCTTTTACCGCCTGGCACTGTGACAAAAATACCCTATCTTGTATTGCTCTAGCATGATGAAAAAATAGATAAATAAATAGGATTTATGAGTTTTCTTTACAAGTCTTTTCCACAGGGCAATTGATTTTCTTTTAGTCTGTACAAGACAGACCAAGATAAGAAAAAAAATTGTATTTCTCTTTCTCTCACTTTCCCAGATCCTGTGTAAATGAAAAGAGACTGAGATGTACTTACAGATCTTTAAAATACCTTAACAGTTTTTATTTAGCTTTTGGAAAAGAAGATTCTGGTCCTGTATTGTTAGTTACTTCTGCAGAAGGAAACAGAGGGTTTTTTGCAATCATTTTGAATGCCCTTGGGCCCCCTTATGCAGAACTTTAGAATACTTCATCATAAGCACCCTGCACAAGGCTTTTTGGGGTGCGAACCTTTCTTTTTAACTAGGTTGCAGATAAAGCAAAGGTTCAGCTCTGTCACATTAATCTGTTGGAAGTTTCTGCAGTGACTTTTCTCGTCGATTGTGTATTCTCTGTCAAGGTCAAAAGTACTGTTCTTCAAAAATGAACACATAACCTTTTGTTTAAGGAAGTAGTAGTCTGCTTTGGAAGAGACATACAAAGTTTAAATTGGTAAAATGAGGAGTTCAGTGTAAATCAAAAGGCTTTTTATACATATGAAGAAATTCCATTTAATGCTCAGCTGAGGCTTGCCACGTTGTGTAATTAGACAAATGCAAAATTAAATAACAGAAGTCAGAATCAGATGCATTTTAAGGTTTTTTGTTTGTTTGTTTTTGTTTTTAAAAGTGCATTGTTCTTCCTAGGAGAATATGCTTTGGGTAAATACCAGGTCTGGCTTGACACTGCAAAATCGACTTGTCATCTTACTTAAAAGCTACCTTCATATTAAAGGCAATATATTATCATTAAAATAGTGTTTGTCATGAAGAGAAATGCAAGGTAATGCTGTATTTAGCTTCTTTGTAAGAGCCAAGCTGTTGTGATGAGAAACTTTCAGTAAAGTTTCTAATATGAAAATGTATTCTGCAAGTATATAACTTTCTTCAATGTCTATCACTTGGAATTAGATACTGGTTGTCTTCTTGGAAGGAGGCATGAGTGACTTCAATAATTTTCAAAATATTAATAGAATTGTAAACTTTTCAGTAAAAGAAGGGTACCAGTTGCGTTTTTTTTAGTATATAGATGACTAAAAGGTGGTATCAGTGTATTAGTAATTACAGATCAGCGTTTATGTGTATTTGTCAGGTGAAAAGTAATTGTTTGCTGTATTAAAGATACTAAATTTTTAAAAGTGTATTAAAAAACATGCAGTAGAAACTTTCCACATGTCTATAGCTTTATGCATGAGGGACTTTTTCTATAGTTGTACATGGAGAGCAGGAAGTAGAGTGGGATGTAACCAGGAAGAAGCTACAGGACTGACCCTGTAGCAAGACGTGGTGTGGCCTCGGTCACCCTTTGGGGCATGGTACGTTCCGAAGAGCATCTGTTGGATTCAGGGGGGTCATTGGTTCAGGAGAGCAGTCAAACTCCCAGGGCCGGTGCTTGTTTAGCTGGGCACAGGTGTATCTGCATAAATGTTTTGGCATGGGCCAGAAGTACGCTTGTGAAGCAAGTCCGCTCATTGTCCCCGCTTCCTGCAGACGTGCGCTTGTCACCGAACGGGCTCAGGGCGCACAGACACGTTTCTTTTCGGGCGCCGCCAAATCAAAAGACGTTTTCAACTTGGTAATACCCATTGAGCCAGCAGGACCAAACTGGCTTTAGCTAAAAGTGAACCGTCTGAACGAAATGTGGATACTGGGTCCTCGGTGTCGTATGTTTTGCCCTCTAGATTTACTCCTATGGTGTTGAGCTACTGGCTGTTGTCATAGGCAGTCAGGTCTGTGCCAGTGACCAATAGCAGATGCTAGGGAAGACGGTAAAAGGCAAGCCTGTAGTACTGCTTTCCCAGTATATTTTCCCAGCTTTCAGCAATCTGTATCTCACAAACTTCCTGAAACAGAGATGGTATCTTGAGTTTAATAGCCCTTGATATATTTTTCTTCCATTAGTTTGTTGGATTGTTTTTAAAACCATGTGCATTTTTATCATCCGCAATATCCTGTGCAGAGGGTTCTACAATGTATGTGTTAAGAAGTACCTTCTTTTGTTTGTTTTGAATTTGCTACCTGATAATTTTGTTTGATGCTCTTTTGTTCTTATCTTATAAGAGACAAATGATTCCTTATCCACTGCCTTTATGCTGCCCCATTTGTCACAGATCTCTTTGATACTACCCTGATCGTTTGTCTTCCAGGCTGGAAAATCCATGTCTATTTAGTTCCTCGTACAGAACTCATTTCATACCTTTGATCATCCTGGTTCTTCTCTCTGCTTTTCCTAGTTCTGTTATGTCTTTTTTTGAGACTGGAGGACTGCATGCAAGCTAGATAACATATTCAGTGTGCAGTGTCTGTCGTTTAAATGCTGGCATAATGTTGTGTTCTGTGGTGGTCTGCATTCCTGATAACTTTAACAATATTTGATTTTTTTGACAGCTGCTGAAACTAAACCTTTATTTTCTTAAATATCTCCCTAATGAGTGCAAGATCTCTCTCTTTGTAGTGGTGACAGCTCACCCAGAACCCACGTTGTATACATAGGATTGAGGTTGTCTTCCTCCCCACCCATCCTCACCGCCACTCCCTACAATTCTTTATACCTGTCAACACTGAGTTTTGTTTTCCATTTTACTGTCTATTCCTTTGCCATGTGAGATTGTTTGTGATTCTCTCAGTCAGCCTTTGTTTGTATTGCTATGAGTGACTTAGTATCAGTAGGGTACTTTTTCTGCACACTGTTCTTTCCCCTTTTCCAATGCATTTATTCAGCTGTGTCCCACAAAACTCCTGTGGAATGCCAATAGTGCTGTATTTTCATAAAGACAACTGAATGTTTAATACCATCTTTTATTTCCCATCTTTTAAGTTACTTATTTCTTTGGAGATCAAACTAGTTGATTGATCTGATCGTATTTGTCCTCACGTGCATCGATTCTTTAGCAATGCTAATAGATTTACGAGGCAGTTGTGCAAATGCCGTGTTGAGTCTTCCCCAGCATATAGTATCTCGCTCTTTGTTTAAAGACTTCTGTTCTTTGTAACAGTTCCTATCAATTTGCTCAATGTGTATGTCAAATTAATTGTTTTGTGGTTTTCTGGATCCCTCTGAGTGCCCTGTCAAGAGGTTGGCACTGGGTTTGCTATCTCACATTTTTCTGGTTCGGAGATGGGTTTAAATGAGATTAACCTGAGCAGTAATAGCTCAGCTACGCGTACATGAGTTCCTGCAGAAGCTGAGGAACACCATCTCACGCTTGTAATTGGTTACTGTTCATTTTGCCCATATTTCTCTTCTGATCTTTACCACTGAAGCTTGAATGTCAGACTGATTCTCAACCTGCAAAGGCAAAAAAAAAAAAAATTCCAGTCAGGGGATTATCTACCTAACTTCTTCCACAGTGAGCATGGAAGCAAAAAAAATAATATAGTGTTGTTGTTGTTTGGGTTTTTTTGTTTGGTTACTTTTCTGCTCCAGCCTTTTCTGCTCTGTACAAATGCAGAGGCAGATCCATGGCAGGGTTTTTTTTCAGGCAGAGGTAGATTAGATTATCCAGAGACAGAATGGATCCAGAGACAGAACAGATAGTCTTCGCTCCTTTAGGAGAGTCCGTGAGCTTTCTGTTCCCTTTAATCCCAGGCAGCAAGAAGGGACCAGAGCAGAGCTCAAAGTGAAGCCTGGAGTGAATCTCCTTCCAGAATGCACTGAGGAGTTGAAGGAACTTGAAAAACTTTGGTGTTCTGTGAGCTTTTTTTGTTGTTCAGTGTTGTTTATTTTGAGTGGGATCTTTTTGCTTGTTTTTGGGGATTACTGTTTGGTAGTTGTTTTGGTTTTTTAATTCTCTTTAATATTTCCTTTAAGGACATCTAGGAAACTAAACATGGCAGTTATCTTAGTTCAACATTAGGATTTCATCATTAAAGTCACAATGGCAGGAAATGCAGAAGTTTAGGTTTCGGTAGCAATATTAGCTACATATGGACTGTTTTCACTTCCTGCTTTTCATAATCAATTCTTATTTACGTACTTTGTGACCTACATTAATATCTGAGCAACTGGCAAAATGTGGTGATTTTTATCTTAACAGTGTTCCTGGGAAGTGTGTGTGGTGCGGGAATAAAATTTTCAGTGAAGAGAGAAAGGAGCAGCATAGGGTCTCTCTGAAGTGAAGGACTATTGGGGAAAACGTGCACCCAGACTAGTCACCCAGGCAAAGATGAGGACTGGACACAAGAGGCAACAATTTGAGAGAAGTTACAGGTCTCGTGGATACTTGCAAGGAGAACATTTGTGCAATGGGCAGGAATGGACTCACCAGGCTTGATGAGGGAAGTTCTGGTCCTTCAGGAGATGCTTGCAGATCCACACAGCTATTTGAAGTCTCGGAGACTAATTGAACATTTTAATTTTTGTTTAATTAATAGGTATTTGTAATTTCTGCACTGTATCAATGTTGATGGTTAATTACTTGTACATTTCATTAGGAAAGCAAAATGAGACTATGCCTGTAATGTCCTTGGCATGATCTGGTTGGCGCTGGCTATCATGCTGTGCAGAAGTCAGTATTGCTCGTCCAAAAAAATCAGACATTAAATGAAGTCAAAGCACGCAGGAGTCCTGGGCTTTGAATTATTCTGACTGGCTCCATGCTACATTTACCCTCTTCTGTCTTAATGTGTTGTTAATTCTGTGTGTCGTTCTATTGTGGCTGAGATATTTGATTAGCCATGGGATTTATTTTTTTAAGTTGTCCTGTATTCATAACTCAGCAGTGAGTAAATGGTCCACTGAGCCATTCTTTTTCTGTTTTCAGTCATTTTCAAGCAATCTAAAGTGTGACTCCTTTATAATATGAATGGTATATATTTCCAGTTGTGATTGAACGGTTTGGATAGTGGCTAAGGTAATGAGCTGAAGGACTCAAGCTGATCTCATCTTTCAGCCCACTAGCCTGTCTGAAATTCTAAGTTAATCACTGCTCACACAGGAGTACTTGCTTACCTAGAATATTTCTTAGTACTTCCAGAATTTTTCATATCAAACATGAGGTGAATTTAGTAATGAATCAAATGCGACTTTCTGTTATTTGGAAGTTTGCTTTTACCTTTTTAAGGTAAATGAATTCTCTAATTTTCACTGTGTTGATACCTTCCTTGTTGACTTGATAACTTTGGAGAATTTTTGAGCGGTGGAGATCAGGCATAGCATTTGATGAAAATAAGTTTGTTTATGAGCAAAGTTTACATCTGATTATGCAGACATCTCTGCATTAAAACTGTTTTATGGCATATTCCATAAAAGTACTATTTTAGTAAAGAGGGATCTCATGTGACATTGCTTTTTATCATTGTTGAGAAACTGTGATGTTTCTCTTTGGGTGTGAGCCACAGTGCACAGATTTGTGGAATTAATGTTTGTAAACTCAGAAGAGTTTTCAGGTACTCATGAGGTTTTTCTGTTCTTTATTTTTCCAGAGTTGACTGAGCTGAATTGATTTAACTTTGCATATAACATATAGATGTTTTGGTAGGTATATTAAGGGTCTGCATTTATCCCACAGACGGATTTTTGGACGACACCAAGGCATCCAGGTTAGCAGTGCAGCTGCAGTAGTCTATCTGTAATCCACAGGAGCAGAGAGATACTGCCAGAGGGTAATTTGCAGGTGCCTTTTTTTTCTGTTTTCAGTGCACTGATAATGAAGAAGAGAGCAAATCCCTTCCCTTTTTTAATTCTGATGTACTGTCATCTTTTCAGCGCTGGAGTTTGGCATCCTAGCTCCAGAGAGGTTTGCTCAGTCACAGCCTCGTCTGTGTAGGATGCTGTTCTCCTACTGTTGTTTTTTCTTGTTAGAGCTTTGATAGTGCGACTGTCAGGTTGGCATCTCGCTCTGTTTTTTATGTACAACCAGCAGAGCTTCATTTTTGCATCCCTGTCATGTACTAATGAACTGAGTCTTGAATTCTGCTGTTGCTCCTTGAAAACTAAGTGCCAAATTTGTTTCCACACAAAGCTCCTTCACTCAAGATGTGAAGTATATTCAGATGTGCTAGCATATACACTTTGTGAAGTTTGTCTTTTGCTGCTTTCTGGCTACTGATGGAAAGACTTGATTGCAATCCACTTTTCTGGCTGTTCAGTCTTCCTCTGTACAGAGGTTTATAAGAGCAGTAGGGTGGCTCTTCATCACCACTAAATATTCTCAGTAGCGTGTGGCACTTGGAAACACTAATAAAATATAAACTTCAGAAAGATGCCAGTATAAAGAGGGATGTTAGCTTTTGCACTTATATTAGTTCAGAAATAGTAATTTTCAGGAGCAGTGTCTCTACTAGTCGTATGTTACCGATTGCTTTGTTTGCAGTGTGCTTTACTAACCTGACCATATGACACCTGTAATATGACTGGACTTCTGCAATTTTCCTGCTCGTTCTAAAAATGAACACTGAAAATACATTCTAGGATTCTGCAAATACCCTTGCGGTTGTCAAGTGGTAAGTCCAGTGGTGGCCTATAAGCGTTGTATGATGCTTGTAGAACTAGCTGTGGAGGAGCTAGTTCATGGCTGAAGGTGGGCGTTTTGGATAAGTCTATTAGGAGAGCTGGGCAACAGAGCATAGAAAGATTTTTTGAGAGTTGGGCAGTTGAAGATCCATTTCAGGGGCTACATCAGCAATACTGTTTCAATACTTTATTGAAAACCTAGTGCTGATCTTTCTGGATCTAGCAGATTGTCCCTTTTTTGCTCCTTACACAGTGTTTATGGGTTTTAGCTAAATTAGCAGGTGAATTTAGCCTACACTTTGTAGTCACCCACCACTAGACTTAATTGAGAAGTGCAAGTGTGGAGTAAAGCTCTCCTTACACTGCATGTGTTATTTATGATAGCAAACAACCTTGATACCCAGGTTTCTATCTGACTAAGTTTCTATAATTTATAATTTCATCAAAATGAAGCAGTAAGAGAGAGCTAGTCTCAGGTAACATAGTCAGTCTGTTGGACAAAGGAATGTACTGTAAGGTAAAGTTATTCAACTGTTGGATGGAGCTCTGTGGTTTCTCAGAAGATTTCCTAGATCCCAGTGCCAGAGGTGGGAATGATTATTGTGTAATGAAGCTGCAAAAATTTGTCTGTTATCTTGTAACCGAGGAGGTTTTAATGTAGCCCTTTGATAGGCAGGGAGGCAGAAAGCTTTATAATTTTGAAGATGGAGTTTCATCAATTTTTTAAAAGAGATGAGAGGACAGGGTTACTTCTAGGAGGAGAGAGGTGGGCTTGATTACCTGAAAGGTTCCGTCTGGTCTTATGTTTTATGGTCCTGGTTAGAGGAGAGACATGACCTGCCTGTGTGAAGGAGGTTTGTTTTGTCAGCAGAGAGTCATATAAGTGAGGAGAGCCTGTGACAGGAGTATATATACTTTTAAAAGTATAAAATACAAATGCATAAATACAGTGCACAATCAAAATGATAGGAAATATTGCTATTCTGGATATGCTAAGAAAATATTTGCATTCTCCAGTTGCCAACCATCACCATTTTACCAAAAAAAAGATTTAAAGAAATACTTTTTGAGGCATTGTACTTTAGTTGCTAATTTAACATTTTCAATTAAAATAGAAATGTGTAACAGTGAATATAAGAACTTCTGAAGTTTTTGCCAAGAAAAGGAACGCCAAGTAATGGTTAATGATCTCAGGTATCTTTTGATATAAGATATCTTGAACTTCAGTTGAGTAAAAACACAACTGTGCTCCTTATTACTTCAATAAAAGCTTTTTAACAGAATCTTAACTTTTTTTTTTCTTCACGTAGCAGAGGGAGCTTAGGATATACTTGGAGATTGATTCATTTTTCATGGCAAAAGCTAAAGTTGAAATAAATATTTTGAAAAATAAAGGAGCAACCACCATTCTTGGGTTATGTATGAGTGATTTCAGGGTACATCAGTTTATTTGTAGTTCAGATTTTGCTGTGTAGTTGAGTCTTGTCTCTTGTAAATCATGTTCGCTCTTACTAGCTGTGATGAAAGCCATAAAAGTTCAATATACCTTCACATGAGAACTTGCTGGCAAAATAATAGCAGTCTTTGGCTGAAGTCTGAGTCCCAGCTGTAAAGTCATATTTAAATTCATTGAATGAAAAAACTGGAGGTCAGTCGTCAAAATACGAGGAACCTGTATGTTAGCTGCTTAGTTACTTGTCTTAATCTTTTGAAGTACACATAGAAGTAGGAGCAGTTGACTTCTTAGGATCTGCTTTTAAAATGTATGTAGCAGTAGAAAGATGTAGAAAGACACATAGCACATCTTATTTTGTTGCTATATTAAATACTTAACTCAAAAAGAAAATAGTGGAGATAAGATACCAACCAGCATAGCATCGTCACGTCATTCAGTTCCCAGATGTGTGTTAGGCATACAGATACTGCTGTTTTTCTGGCTGATATTTCTAATTTGCTTTTCAAAATGTAATTTAAATACTCCTGGAGTATTTTCATTTTTCATGCTGTTTCCTCTGTCTAATCCCATGGGATACGATGTAGAACTGCTAGTAAAATTTGTTTGGTTTTGTAGAAATGGGGGGGGGATAGGTGGGGGTTAGTTGCATTTCCTTAGGCATTGTTAACTATGTGTTTAAATGTTGAAACTGGGCCAAGAAATTCCACTTCATAATTACATTTGTGGTTTAGTGGCAGAACATAATACCACTGCCTTTAATAGCGGATATGAGAGAACGCATGAAAAAATTTTCTAGTAAGTCTATTTGTAAAGTGCGGACCTCAGGGATAAAAGCCTTGTTTTGAATATGAAAATCACATTCCTAAATTTATTTTCAGTGCTTAGGGGAGATAATAGAACAAATGGTTGATTATTAAAGTAATTCTATGAAAGATTGTTTGAAACATCTTAATTTTGTAGTACAAAGTAATATATTAGATTAATAATAATGAGGAGGACTTGTTACCGTAGGTCAAGTTCTTGACTTTCAGATTAGTTCTTTTCTATTTAGACAAAAAAGTAGCATCATTACAACTGGAATATGTATGTTCAGAGCCATACTCTGAAGCCCTGATACTAATACTATATATTGAAACAAGGATTATTTTCTCTTTATTTCTTTGTATTTAATTTCTGGACATTGCAATCCATTACATTCTGTGTCTCTAGTGTAGCAGCCTAGGGAGTATAAAATGGCAAACCACCAAAAGGAGGAGTTTTCCTGTATTTAATGCGTAAGCAGCTCCTACACTCCGTAGGAGCCCCCTGACTTTGAAATGAAGGGCTGGAGTTTGGCTCTGCCAGCAGCCGTCAGGGAGGTGCTCTACTGGAGGAGGAGCTCCCAAAGGTGATGTGATCAGACTCAGCTGAGAGTCAGAATTCTTCCTTGGCATCTTCTGTAGCCAGCAAAAAAAAAAAAAAAAGTGCATGATAAAATACAGAGAGCTGAACAAAGGAAATAATCCCCTAGTATATGGTATTGGCTGCACAAGTTGACTAGTTGTGGATGGAGCAGCTCCTCAGCACCAGGAAGAGGGAATAAATAGCTACTCCATTCCTAATTCTGCAGACCAAAGCCAGAGGTGCTTACCAATACACAAGAAGGGTCTCTTTGTCCCAGCACCTTCCTGTGCCAGGGGTCCAAGATGCAGCAGGCATCCAGTGTTTGTGGGAAGGGCGGAAGGTTAGTTTTGTTCACAGATTTATTTTACTGGGCTTGTCTGATGAGTTCACCTCAGGTAGGACAGTTGCCTCTTCTGTACTCTGCATTGGAAAATATCGATTAGGTACTTTTAAAGTACTGATTAGAAAACAAATTTTGCTGTGCCTGTGCTAACGTTATTTCTGTTGACGTGATTAAACAAATCACAGTCTGTATCAGAATTAATAAAAAAAGAAGAAGGAACTTAACACTGCGCCAAGTTTGTTAAAAATTTTTGAATTATGTTGTTCTGTATTCACCCGCCTCAGACAGGTGTTGATTCACCCACCTTTGTGTTGATTCAGCAAGAGTCTTCATCACTATTATATCCAAGGGTGAAATCATAGGATCTATATTTTCAAGGTAGTCAGACATCTGCAGATAACAACCGTCTCCTGGTCAAATTTTTTTTAAAGTATGTAAGGAGAGTAGATGGGTTCACTAGTGGTTAGGCAGCTAACCCACTTAGGCTTTTTTTATTCCCTATATATGCATTCTAAGGTATTAAAAAAAACTTGAAAATTCAGCCCTAGAGGCCCCATAGAAGCCCATTAAACTTTCTAACCAATATTTTTTACATACTTCATTTTCCATAAAGAGCCGCGTCAGTCTTTGTGCCTCCTCAAATATTTGGCTTTGTTTTGGGAGATGGGCTCAACTAATCTTCCTCCATATGAAATGGATGTTTTAATGTCAATATAAATTTAAATGGAAAAGCACAAGTTGCTATTGAATTTGAGGCATAGTTTACCCCAGTCTGGGCTTAATTCAGCGTGTAATTAAACAAATTTGTGACTTTAAGCATATGATTAGTTGTAATTAAATTACTGGGTCTCAGTGCAGTTGTTTGATCTTACCTGCCTGAAATGGACTTTAGGATTAGGACTTTGATTTAAAGATTGTGCTTCACAGAATGCATGAGTTTGTCCCTGTTCTTATTAGAAACTTTAACCCACAGTAACATCTTAGAATCAATAAATATTCATGCTATAGAAAAAGAGAAATGACAGTTTGTAGTAGCTTTTCTGAGGACTTTTACCTATTTCTTTATACAAACGGTTAGGAAAACAGCACTGAAGAGTAATAATGAATGTATTTTTGCGGTTTCAGGTCTGCCACATCAGTGTTCACATGAATTTGCTTTGCAGTAGACACTGCATATTGTAAACTTTTTCTGAGGCAATATTTAAATGCACTTCTGGCAGCACAGAAATATAAATAAACATGCAGTGTTAACTTTTAGTATTATTAATCTGAACGAACTACAAAGGTAGCTTGAAAAAAAACCTGTAGAGTTATTTTTGTTGTATTTCAGAGTAAATGTGCTGTACAAATAGCAATGCTTTATCCATCATACAACAAAAATAAGAGTAGAAACAGCGTTTGTGAAAAGCTTTGTAGAGTTTTGTACTGATGTGCTAATTCATTCAGATTTTATTGTTAACATCTGTTTTTGTACTGAGTGATTGTAAGACTTACTACATTGGAGGCCCTTGAGACAAGTGTTATCAAATTCATTCTCAGAAATGTAAATAAATACATTTTAGAATGTAGGGAATTAAGCAGTTGAGGTATTAATAAAATTAAAATAATATTAAATGTGAGAAGATGATATCAGTGCTATTTATTATTAAGATAATATTACAGATAAACATTACCATGTTGTTTAGCTAGAGCTTCTGCATTTGTTAAATGATAATTGTATATGTAAAGAGCAAGAGTACATTATAAATTAATTAGCTGATTATGACCTTCCTCCATTTCAGCCAGCGGCATAAATTTGCTATTGACATCTATAAAGCCTGTGTCTTTGCTTCTGCTGCAATTTTCCTGCTGTATGAGGGAGCTTGTGGCAAACTTGTTTTAGTGGAATTTCCCTACACATGGTGGCAGTGTGCAAGATCTCGTTACACAGAAACAATACTTGCTCTGTTTGCTTTTTGTTCGATAAGCCACAGTGTAAAGAAGCGGCCTTTTTTTTGTTGTTGTTTTGGGGTTGGATGTGGGGGTTTTTTTTGTGTTCATGGTAGCAGATGAATAAGGTGACTGTTGTCTGTCTGTATTTGTAGCATGCAAGCGTAACTGTACTGTCACACTTAATAGAGGTTGTTTGTACGTGTCCTCATGATGCTTCTTGTTAGCAGTGTTACCTGACTAAGTAAGTCAGGCTTAAAGTGATGAACTCGGTAAACATTCCAAGTGTGTGTGTGTGTTTTAATGACAAGTGGATGCAATCTTCGAGTCTCTCTAGAAATCACGCGCACTGAGTAGAATGCAGAGTTTCAGCAGTGTTGTTTTGCAGATATGGTACTGGGTTAATGACATTTGCAGTGCATTAAAAAGAAAGTGCCTAACTGAATGAAATTAATTATAAAAGCTGTTAAAAATGTTCTTTCCACTGAGACCAAATATTTTCCTGTCTTTCTCCACCACTTTTGACTGTCTCAAAGACCTGCCTTCCTGGCATTTTTAAATAAAGCAAAAGTATCTAGCTAGTGGAGAAAATGGTAATTTACACTGCATATACTTTAAATAGAAAAGAGTATCTCTTTCAAAAGGTTACATTCACCAAAATCCTTACCAAAACATGTTTACCAAAATCCTTGATGTTTGTTTGTGTTGCTGGCCAGGGTGGGAGGACCCCAGGGGTGCTGTGAGGCTGTGACCAGCCGCCCGTGTGGGAACGCATGGCGTCGGGCAGCACCAGGACACCCCCCCATCAGCCTCCCTGCCGATAACGCTGAGCCTGGCCAGAAATAACTGCCTGTAACGCAACAGCAAGCGATCCAAAAACTAAATGGATTTCATGAACAGTTCTAACAGTTACAGTTTTTTCCTGTTTTTTTTTTTCTATTACTGAAAAGTCTAGCAGTTGATACACATTTACAAAATAAGCTCTTTAAAGAGAAAATGACCACAGCAAGATTAAAACCCAAAAGACTTGTACTGTGATACAAGCTCAGCCCTCTGATTTGAGCTGACTCCTCCCTTTGACAGATGTATTCTAACAAGAGCTATCCAGCCAAGAAATGCTGTGGTTTTTGCAGTATGACTGATTTTTTGAAATATTTATTTAAATAGAGAAACAAATCTATTTGTGCGTATTTTTATGTAAGGATGAGCGCACGCATTTGCCTTTTCTCAGAAGCCTTCTTTGTGGCATTGTGCGAGGACTGTCTGCATCACTTTGGAATACAGAAAAAAATGTCTGTACAGTTGAATTTGGCCTCAGTGAGAATACCAACGGAGTAATCGTTTTGCTGTCTACACTGTATTTCCTGTGGTCTTCTCTTGTTAAATTATGATCTCTGTCACGTTGTTTAGAAGTACCAATTGCTTTCATATGGTAATGCAGAAAAGAATCATAGTTAAATAAAATGCTTCTTTGGTGCTTACTTTTAGAAATACATGATTGTGTAATACCTAGGGAAGTTTGAGATGTGTTCTTAGGTGTTTTAGTTTTTCTCTTTTTCTGCACTGTTGAACATCTTGGTAACTTACTGCCCTCACACTCGCCTTTTCAACCCAATAAAGCTGTAGAGCCTTCCTCCTTCCACACACCCGTGTGTTTAAGGCTACTGAATAATTGACTGTTGTGCAAATGTTTTTGCTTCTCATACTCTTAAAGAGCCTTCCAGGCAGAAGCTGCGACAGAGGAGCCCCAGTTTCTAGAGAGGCACAAGAAGCCTGGCCTTTTCTCCCTTGCCCTGAGAACTGGGCTCACAATAAAGGTGAGAAGGAGCTCAGTAATCTTAACTTTTCTTCTCTTGCTTTCTTAAAAAAATACATATTTTTTTTTACCTCTCGACTTCTGTTAGGTCTGTGCTAACCAGCTGTATAGCTGTGATAGTTACCTTCTTGAAGACTGAGCATCTTGAAAGTAGAGCATACCTTGCTTCTGGACAGAACCCTTCGTGTATGTGAAGGAGCAGAGTAATTAAATCCTGCCCCGAGTTCAGTACTGAGAATTAATGGAATAGCCAATTCCAGCTTCGAAAATTAGTTTGTGTTCCAGACATTTTAGCTGTTGGAGTTCATCAGCCTACTAGTCTTGCCTACTGGTATCTTTTAAATAGTTAGCCCCGAGATCCAACGTAATATCTGTAGAAAGTTATTCTGTAAGCATTTGATTACTCTCCTCAGAGAGATTGCATGCTTTTTCCATGGTTGAGCAGATACAAATAACATAACAGATACTTGGTTGCGTAAAAGCTTACAGAAGGTTTAATAAACTACCAAAAAATCACAGCTAAATAAATAACTTACACTTTGGTGCACCTGTTTTATTGGAGCATAAAGTTACTGTTTTGAGGAGTTTATGTCTATAATTTAAATCGCAATATGTAAAACCATTTTCTGTTAAAAACAATACATTCTCCAAAATAGGGGACGTTACTGCAGAACTTTGACTAAGCCATTATTCCCAGCTGTCCTCAAAAACTGTGTCATAAGAAGTTGTAAAAAAGTATCCTACAAAAGTTTCATTTGGCAAGAAATAGCTCAGCTACATTAAAATTTGTTTCTAGGTTGTTACTAAAATATATGTGTATGCTCGTGTGTTTGTAGCATATGTTGTACTTCAACTGTATTTTTAATAGCCACGTAACTTTTTCTCTGTACTTTGCCAGATGAATTCTTTTCAGTTTGAAAACTGTTATGTTTGCATTCATCCCAAGAAAGGAATTATTTTGGGAAGGTTGAGAAAAATGTGCTTAGGCATTCTGTGAAAAAAATAATCAATTTGAGTTCTTAATGGTTGTAACTGAAAGTTTCAAGGAGTAAAATAACAGTCTGTGTCCCTCCTGGGATGGGAGGGCATGGGATGAAGCACAGCTATCCATTACATGCTAAGGGAAGCTCTCTTGACACTGTTGTGGATGGTCTCTCACCACAGCGATTGTGATTTCCAGTCCTCAGAACATGCTGTGACTGGAAATAGCGTTTTGCTTAGCATGGACTTAAAATGAACTTACTTCACCTTTTTTGGGGGGCTAAGAATTACGAGGAGAGACCCTCTCACCACAAATGTTTCTTGTTCTGTGTGCTGCTGTGCGAGGATGTTGTAAAAACCTTCAAGAATCCAAGGAAAATCTAGCAGTTCAGTGATCAAGAATAGTTAAATCTGTAGCTTTCTGAACCACCTTTAGATTTCTTAATTTTCTTCTTGTTTTCAGGTTTTTTTTTGTTTGACGTATTTTAAGGGCCCTGTTTTAAGACCCTCTGCAGTCAGGAAAAGTGATGCTGGTTTTCATGGGATTCACGTACCTCATCCCTGATGAGGTCCCTATGAGAGCTGATGTCCTTCACAGCACCCCGGGCACTGCTGCACCGCATTGGTGCTGTGAGTACTGGACAGCCTAGGAACATGTGGTGTGGTTTGGCCACAGCTTTAATTAGGCTTAAGCAGAAAAATCTGTGATAAATATAAGGATGAAAGGACTTCTTGTGACATCTGATGGCTTTAGATCAGATATGCTGTCAGTCTATTTCTATTTGATGCTTTCAGTGTACTTGGGAGGGGGTGGGGGGAAGAAGTGTGGCTAACTGAAAATAAACTGCATAGGGGCAACACTATATTGCAGGAGTGCTTGCTTTCTAAATAAAGAATTTCTGTATCTCTTGAGAGAAGTTAGGAAAAGGACCATAAAGTTTCTGTTGGCCAGCAGAAGAGAACCATCTGCTGGAGTTATGAACAGTTGGCTGCATTTAACAGCCGGTGTTTGATGGTCTCTGCTCTAACCAGGAGGAATGAGTTTATTCAAGGCAGGTGATTGAAAGTGAAGAGTAACATGCCAGAGTTAAGGAAGGGAAAAAAGAAAAGTGGAAAAAAAACTGTTTAAAGACAAAGTTGTGCTTCCACAAGGACAGTATTTTTCTCCTTCAGTTTTTTTATCATAAATTTCTCAAATCGTTAAAAAGCACTTGCACATGCTATGTCATGATGTTGGTGAATCATTAGCTTCATCTGCAGAGAGAAATACAACATTTTGGCACTTCCTTTTCTTTTTCCTTTCTTTCTTTGTGGTTTTCCATTTCTCTTCTGCGAACAGTTAGGATGAACTAAAGCATTCTCTGTTTTCCATTAGGTCTCATTTGCTACAGTTTTCTGCCTTTAAATTACTTCTGAACCACAGAATCTGGCAGGGCTTATTGGAAGGCATTTGAGGACAACTACTTGATCTGGAGTACAGCCATGTACGGTACTTGAAGGCATAGAACAAAGCAGTATAAATTGAGATTATTTTACTGAATGTTTATGGCTCTTCCAGGGCAGCCAGTAGAATTACAGAAAAAAAAAATCTTAATTAGGGCATAGTATGTAAATACTCACTTTTTATAGCATCAAGGAATGCTTTTACCTTCTCTGTCTTAAAACAAAGGGCTGTTTAATGGCTTTTGCTTAGTGGTGTCCCTAATCTAACATTTCTCATCTAATTGTTGGAGATCAAGTACACAAAAAGAATTGCTAACATCATGGGTATTGAATACATGATTTAAGGAGGACTGGCTAAGTTAGTAGATTAATCATGTTCCCACAACTTTGCAGCCTAGTTTAAACTCCATACTAAAACGAAGTAAATGCAAATTTTAGTGATATCTAACAGGAGCTGGTTTAAATGTTTGGACCAGTTCTATCCTTACATGTACCCACGCTGCCTCACTATGTCCTGTGAACTCCCATTAGACACTCACTGCAGGTATGCAAAACCAAAGTGAATACCTCCAGTCCACTTAAAATTTTCCCCTGGCAAAAAAGAGTGCCCGTGCAAATGATGTAGATCAGGTTACGCCTAGGCAGGTTCTAAATTTCTTGCATGTTATGGGTTAAAAATCATGAATACGAATGGAGACTGGCTTGAACTCTTGGGGAACTTTGATAAATAGACAGTACTGGATTTTCTGTGTGTGTTATTTCTCATAATAAAAGGGACAAGTACAAATTTACGGACATTTAGATGGATGAAACATCTTTGGTTTTAGTATTAAGATGTATCTGTTGCTGGAAACCCTGTGTTTGTATTTAAAGCACACTTTTTAGGTCTCAACTAACAATGCAGTTACTTAGTGTTTCAAATTCATGATACTCGTTCTATAGTTTTGTGGCTTCCTTGCCATAGGTAATAATGTAGTAATGAAAATGATATGCAGTGCTTGAAAGGTTAATATTACCAGTTTGATTAAAATACAGTGTTTTCACCTTAGAGATGGATGCTGCTTGTTTATTTTCTGTGCTTTCTTTGTCAAGTTTACAGTTCTTCAGCTGAGGAAATGATGGGTTGCAAAGTGTGCCATTGGTACCTGAGTGTCTCACCCTTCTAGTCTTGATGTATCTTGCAAGCTGATGGTTTTGTCTGTTTGCCCCAAATCATATCAAATGTTTTTGCAGGATCTGAATGCTTTCTCTTGTTGTGACTTTAGTACAGACAAAGCAGTACCCAGTATATAGAAGAAGCACCCGACAGACTCCTGGGATCATGTCCCAGATCCTAAGAGCGCCTATTTGGAAGCGCGTTATCTGTAAAATCATGAAGACTCTTCTCATATATCCCTGCAGCAATGTTTTCATTTGAGGAAGGACATTAATGAATGTTTTTCTTTTGTTTTCTTCACATTGTGAGTTCCTGCCAAAGGCAGATGCTGCCCTGATGGAGAACACTAGTGAAGAAACTACAAGGACATATTGTTGATTTTAATTCACAGCCATGCTTTTCTACTTTAATATTGGCATGCCATGTAACTCTGTTTCTCTTCTATGTCCTGTTAATGAATAGAATATTCCGTGGAGAAGTAGCTTTTAGTTATCTGGTAGCTAATTAGGTAAAAATTACTGTTGTGTCAGTATTGTTTGAAATATAGCGAGGGGTCACAGGGAAGGGAATCTGTTTTTGCTTTACTAAAATCTAGAATGCTGTTTTTCTTGCTCTCCAAGAACAGGTTGACATCTTGTGTCTCTTACTTAATTGGGCCAAATCTGGAATTTATTTAGATCTCAATCAGATACAGTAGTAACACATTCACATGCAGCAGTATGAGATTTCCCAGGCTACTTTAAGTGATGCCAATTAGGGTCACAGCTACATGAGTCACCTAGAATAAAAAGAGAGGAAAGTGACCAAAAAAGCACATAGCCATCTTTGTGTGCTGAAGATTTAGGAGGTGTGTCTGAATAAAAGAAATAAGTGTGAAATTTTTAAATTTTATATGCTGAAGTGCCAATTAAATATATGCTGATGAGAAGCTGCTTGATTTTTAAAAGGTTATACGTATTTTAAAAGGTAAATACCAAATACAGTTATATTCTACCAGTATTAGAGAACACGTAACGTGTCAGATTTGGTTTTTCTGAAACAGAAGGCAAAAACCAGCTTAAATGCAGAGTTTTCCAGAGTTGTTCCTTCTTTTGTACATGCCGTCCAACAAGCTATATGTAAAAAGGATTCACAATAAGTGCGAAAGTTGCCAGGGAAGGTTCACCTCTTAGCAAGGCACTCTGGAAAAGGTTGTAAACATTACATTCTGAGCAAGTTCAGAATAAAGAAGAAAAAATTTACAAAAATACCTCTTCCTTTCTGTTCTGGTTCAAAATTCGTTGTCTGTGCCACTGGGACTAACTGCAAAGTTTTTTTTGTTCGGCTTCGTGTCTAAGTGGCCCTTTCTGTTTAGCATGGCATCTTGGTACTTTGCAGAAAGTAATTCTTCTTGGAAAAAAGAAGTGTGAAGGTGATTTCTACAAATCCTTTATATTTTTTGTAAAAGCAGAGAGCTGTTGAAGTAGCAAGGAGAAACCTGGCAATGTTCAATATGTTCCTAATTTCAGCTCAGCTGCAGAAGAATGAGAGGGAGACTGGTGCAGTACAGTGGTATTATTAAAGATATTACTGTCCTACTTTGGTAGTGTGATATAGTGTCAGCGTATGACTCAGTGTTGAGGGAATATGGTTGAAATTACTGTATTTGGTGTAGTATACATCCTTGCAAGATGTAGGCACAAATTTATGCATGCTGGCAAAATGTGGACATGGGTAGAATGTAACTGTAAACCTACAGGAGATGTGCAATGGCTAGCTTGCTGGCAGAAAGGCAACAAAATACATTATGAATAGAATAAAATAGAAATGAAATGTGAAAGTGGAATGGGCACAAGCATTCTTGTCATCTATGATGAGCTCAGTGAGGGCAGGGTAAAAATCACCATCACGGAGTTAGAAAAGGTCCATGGGATTTAGAGACAACTGTAAAAGAATGCGTGTGTATGCACGTAAAGGTGAGAAGTGAGAAGAGGAATTAGGCTGGAGAAAGGGAATTCCAGACGGATGAGATAGCGCGCGCTGAAGGGCAACCCCAGCTGCGCAGTCACGAGGATGGGATGGGGAGGAATGCATGAGTGGGCAGTAATGGGATGATAGACACGAGATTGGAAAGGCAGGGTGGAGCGGGGCCAAGAAGAGGTTTTGAAAAAAACTGGATACTAAATATAAATAGGGTTCAGACATTAACTGTGTCACAGTGACATAATTACAGCCGTTATTTGTTTTAGTCTCTGGAAGGATGAAACCTCAGTCCTTATGGTTTTAGGTTACAGGGACTGAGGGACAAAGTTAAAAGAAATAAATAGTATGAATGGAGGCAGGAAATTACAAAACCTTGAGTAGTGATGTAGATAGAGCACATTGCTAATGAATTAAGTAAATAAATTCAGAACTATTTAGTTAGTTTTAAATTTAGAATAATTTGGAAAAAAATCCAAAAGAAATTTTCAAGCTTTTTTTAAAAAAAAAAGACAACTGAAGACTTTGGTTTTTGTTGGTATGTGATTTTTTTCAGATCTTCATATTTGTTGATGTGTTTTCAACATATCTGCTAGTTTAAAGGCATTATCTCGAAGTCCATTAATTCGTTTTAAAAAACTGTCATTCAGATTCTGTGATGTGAATGTGTTTTAAATCCCTAGATAGGTTGATTAGGACAAATTACATTTCAAATCTTGGACAATTATTGTCTTGTCTTTATTGGCTGGAGAAAAAAAAAATAGTGTTGAAATAGCAGGTTACTGCTGGCTGAAAAATGTACCAATCTAATTTTCAGGTGGTAAAAATGTGCTCATAATTGAATTTAAACCTGGTTTAGGCTCTTACTTTGCGGACTTTTTCATCCACACAGAAAATTGCACGAGTAATAAAATCACTTATCTCTAATATTTTGTAATTATAGCCTGCTTTCTTTTTCAGATTGCTTTTTTTTTTTTTCCTGGACCAAATTCACAGGTGTCTTACACTTCTCTGCTTGCTCTCTGCAGCTAGCATGATTTTCTTTAAAAAAATTTCCTTTTCACTGGTGGTACTGCAGACAATTTTCTAAAATCCTCAGCAGCTGAAAGGTTGCTTTCTACTGGAGTGATGTGCCCTCTCAAGGGATGGGCTGGCTGTGCTGGACGACCCGCTCCAGCTGGGAGGAAGGAGGTTGCAAGGAGGTGAGTGATTTCAGTTGCTGCAGCTGTGGGGCTCAGGCTGCTGCCGAGGAGGAAGGGAGATCTTCTGTAGCTTCCTTCTGGCATAGACTGTGGGATGGGGAGCAGTGCTGGTGGTGTTCCTGAGCTGCGGAGGTCAGGTTAGTAATCTGCTCTCTGGAGAAAGACTTTGGAATTATTTTTGGCAATGCACTGTGTCTCGCTGGGCTGTGGCAGGTGTCCACAGAGCACTTGCTTGATGAAGTGGTGAATGCACCATGGTGCAGGGCTTGGCTCACTCAGGCAACCATGTACTAAAACCGAAGTCCTTAATTTTGGGGGCTTGGGAATTACCACTGTTCTTTGTGCTGCAGACATGCTTGCATCTCTTGAGGGTGGTCAGTGTGTGCTACCTGTACACTCCCAACCTCTGACGGTCTGTTCCCACCTCCTTTCCCCGCTGTCTGATGAGTAATGCAGAAAGTCAGGAGGATGGTGGGACTCTTCATGAGCTCATGGCACATTTGGTAACTGCAGTGCTGTGTCTCTATAGGACAGCGGCTCCTGTGCTGGGAGAACAGCCTGGGAGCGATGCCTTGCCTGAGGCGGCTGCCGTGGTGGCTTTGCTCCCTGTAGGGCAGAATATCCCATGTGGGCAGGATCAGAATGAAACTTTCAGCACTATATTGCCAGGTTTGGGGTTTTTTTTTAGCAATTAAAAATGAGTGTATTGATATATCGATCGACTTGGTGAAGACTGCCGGGAAGCTAAACAAAAGGTGATGAGAAATTACACCTGGGACCGCAGTGCTGGATCATGGTATGAAG
>WHYT01015496.1:89136-105954 GCA_009806455.1 Tetrax tetrax | reverse complement strand
TTTTTTTTTTTTTTCCTGGACCAAATTCACAGGTGTCTTACACTTCTCTGCTTGCTCTCTGCAGCTAGCATGATTTTCTTTAAAAAAATTTCTTTTTCACTGGTGGTACTGCAGACAATTTTCTAAAATCCTCAGCAGCTGAAAGGTTGCTTTCTACTGGAGTGATGTGCCCTCTCAAGGGA
Source organism: Tetrax tetrax (assembly GCA_009806455.1). Lineage (NCBI taxonomy): Eukaryota > Metazoa > Chordata > Aves > Otidiformes > Otididae > Tetrax > Tetrax tetrax. The sequence continues at coordinate 105,772 of WHYT01015496.1, read as the reverse complement.
TGGGCTGGCTGTGCTGGACGACCCGCTCCAGCTGGGAGGAAGGAGGTTGCAAGGAGGTGAGTGATTTCAGTTGCTGCAGCTGTGGGGCTCAGGCTACTGCCGAGGAGGAAGGGAGATCTTCTGTAGCTTCCTTCTGGCATAGACTGTGGGATGGGGATGGGGATGGGGATGGGGAGCAGTGCTGGTGGTGTTCCTGAGCTGCGGAGGTCAGGTTAGTAATCTGCTCTCTGGAGAAAGACTTTGGAATTATTTTTGGCAATGCACTGTGTCTTGCTGGGCTGTGGCAGGTGTCCACAGAGCACTTGCTTGATGAAGTGGTGAATGCACCATGGTGCAGGGCTAGGCTCACTCAGGCAACCATGTACTAAAACCGAAGTCCTTGATTTTGGGGGCTTGGGAATTACCACTGTTCTTTGTGCTGCAGACATGCTTGCATCTCTTGAGGGTGGTCAGTGTGTGCTACCTGTACACTCCCAACCTCTGACGGTCTGTTCCCACCTCCTTTCCCTACTGTCTGATGAGTAATGCAGAAAGTCAGGAGGATGGTGGGATTCTTCATGAGCTCATGGCACATTTGGTAACTGCAGTGCTGTGTCTCTATAGGACAGCGGCTCCTGGGCTGGGAGAACAGCCTGGGAGCGATGCCTTGCCTGAGGCGGCTGCCGTGGTGGCTTCGCTCCCTGTAGGGCAGAATATCCCATGTGGGCTGGATCAGAATGAAACTTTCAGCACTATATTGCCAGGTTTGGGGTTTTTTTTAGCAATTAAAAATGAGTGTATTGATATATCGATCGACTTGGTGAAGACTGCCGGGAAGCTAAACAAAAGGTGATGAGAAATTACACCTGGGACCGCAGTGCTGGATCATGGTATGAAGTTTGCTTTTGGTCTTGCTGTGCAGCCATACCGAGCTGTGTTATAATTCTCTCTCTTATGTGAATGTTGTATTTTGGTTGGAAGCCTAAGATAGAGAATGTGTGGGGTTCTTTTTTTGTAAGCTCCTAAATAGAAAAATAAAATTGAATGTGACATAATATAGCACTGTGCTCACTGGGGGCCTCAGGCTCTACTGTATTACAAATAATACTTGAAAGTTGGTGTATTCTGGTAACTTGACAAAAAACTTGATTATCCTCTACCAGCCTTTCTACTAACAGAGTTTTTAACTTGTATTTTTGGTTAACCTGCTGAAAACTTAAACTGGTAAGAGATAAGCACACTCGATTATTTGGACCAGGCCTGCTCTTTGTGTAACAAAGGTGCTTTCATCTGTCTGTTTAAAACTTTCCCAAATCACTTAGAAATTACATCTTGTCTTCGATTTTTTTTTTTTTTTTTTTTTTTTTTTTTTTTTTTTTTTTTTTTTTTTTTTTTTTTTTTTTTTTTTTTTTTTTTTTTTTTTTTTTTTTTTTTTTTTACTTATTTATCCTGTTCTCTTTTAATCCTGCTGCTACTTCACCTCCCAGCTGCATGAGGGCAGAGAGTCAAAATGGAGGGAAATCAGGTGAGGGGCTGCATTCTGTGAGAGGACCGAGAGAAGGTCGTTGTTACTGATATTACAGAAGAAATGGGTTGGGTTTTGATGGGTTGTTTGTTTTAATTGCTGTCCTGGGATCTCTACTGGATGTCCGTGAAAATGCTCTTTCCCATACCCTGGGCTGCCTGCCACCCAGTTTGGCCAGTTCTCCATGTTACCTCCCAGCAGTCGGTGCCCTCGCCCTCTGCTGTGCCTCTGCAGCGCTGGGCAGCCCTCCGTCCCGTTTCTGTTCTGTTGCCTTTTTCTCCTGTGAGTGACCTGGTTTAACACCAGGTTACTTGCAGCCTTTGTAAGCTGATGGGCCGTTGTTGCTGTCTGATCTCTCAATTTTATTTCTTCTGCCTTAAGGTATATATTTAAGCAGCAAATGGGTGGTGTGGTTTATAGCACGTGGTGCATCCATGTGCTAGCTTGGTTTAGCCGCTGTGGATAACAGAAGTCCTGCTCCTCGTGTAGGTGTGACCACTCTTCTTGCTTATCTCTGCCTCCATTTTCTTTTGACTCCTTTGCACCTGTGTCCAGCCACCAACAAGTTGTTGCCCTCCTTCCCCAAACCTGTTGTGGTACTCTTGCACTTTGATTAAGTGCACCCATTGGTGGCAAAATAGTGATCTCTACTCATCAGCTGGGCCTGACTTTTTCTTTCTGAATCTCTTCGTTGAGGCTGTTTTGTGTGCTGGTGGCGTTCAGCTTGGTTGTTGTGCATGCCCCATCCCTGGAAGCGTTCAAGGCTGGGTTGGACGGGACTCTCAGCAACCTGATCTAGTGGAAAATGTCCCTACTCCTTTGCAGGGGGGTTGGTCTAGATGACCTTTAAAGAACCCTTCCAACCCAAACTGTTCTGTGCCTTTCACTAAGAGCCTGTGCCATAGCTGAATCTACTGCAGGGGCTCTGGTGCTCAAGCAAAGAGAGTCTGGGCCTGGTTTTGTTTGGAGATCAGGTCGCTGCATGCCTGGGGAGTGCAGGTAGCCTCAGGGCAATGCCTCTAGTGACTGCAAATTCATCTTAAAATCACAGTTTTTACTGAAGCCACTATTATGTTACTGATCTGCAAACCAGCCTTCACTTTTCTTTCCTTCTTTCCACCAGTGATGCCAGTTTGGAGATGCTGTTTGATTGCATCTTATATTTTTTTGATTCATATGCTCCTTGCGTGCGTCCTCATGCAAAGAAGACATGAATCAAAAGGCCCGTGGAAATGCATCTTAATGCATTGCTCAGTCTGCTTGTATCCTCTCTCTTTAGCATCTGTTCCAAAGTGTCACTACTTCTGTCACAAAAGCAGCTGTGACTTATATCTGTTAATTATTTTTCTGTACCCTAACATGTTGAAAGAAGGGAGACTGAAAACCCGGAGAAAGCTGCTAAAGTAGAGGTGAATGAGAATGTCTACTCCGTATTTCCAGCAGTTAAAATGAAAACAAATAGGAAAAAAAAAAAGCTCTTTGAGATGTTATTTGCATCTCATTGTATTTCTTGCTCAGTATTGAGGCACCTGATGACATACTTTGAAAAGCGAGAATAAGTAAGTATCTGTAAATCACTGTGCCTTGACATGTGAGACTACTCATGTGTTTCAGCTTGTAAATATGATTTATATTATGTTGCAAAGGATCTGAAAAGTCCTCCCTAAGCCAAAAATGAACAAACTATTGGCATCTGCGGCTTTTTGGCTCATCACTGCACTTAACAATACTCACAGTTTGGGATATTACGTGTTAATGGTTTCACGTGTATGAAATGCCAGTAAAATAGCTCTACTGCTAGTGTAAAAGATATTAACTTTGGGAAGGTGCCTAATGGGCTTTTTTCTAGTCTGAAGAATGGTACTATTTCTTATGGATGTAAATTCATGATCTGTTTGTTTCCCTACAAGTTGTGTTCCATCCAATAAATTGTGGCTGGCTTGTAACAGACAGCGAAGCTGGTGAGTCGTCCCATCAAAGTGCTCTCTGTGAGTCCGTCCTGCGAAGGCTGACGTGCTGGAGCGGTGACTGCCGATTTTTTTCAGTAGACAATCTTGACCTGGAATTGTGAAGTAACATTTGCCTCTTGACACAGTTTATTATAATGGGCTTAAACGTGCGTGACACCTCTTTAGAGCTTAAAGTCACTGCAAATACTTCTAAAAGCAAGTTGGCTAGAGCCACTGTTATTGCACATGACGTGCCTTATGTCTTGGTGAGTGTTTAGTCCTGTCTTCCTGGCTGGAGGTCAGTTCTTAAAACGGCAATTTTTTTTCTCTCACTACAGTATTTTTAGAATTAGTAGTGGAAAAATCATGTGTAAATGCACAGGAGTTCTTTTGGGACTATTGGCATACATAACTTGTAGTATCTTATTGCTTCAGCCTATATTTCCAGCAATACTTCCCTTGTTCAGGCAGCGTGTCTAGGACAAGTTGCAGTTTTGGGCTGCTTGGCTCGTGCGGCGGGGTAGGAGCAAGCCATGTCTGCTGCAGTTCCTTGATAGCGCTTTTGGACTTTTCTCTGAGCGATGGAGCTCGTGGAAATAACACAGGTCACGGGATCTTATCACCGCTGCCCAAGAATGGGGAAAAACCAAGTGTGTATTACTAGGCAGGGTTGAAAAAGCAATTAAGGTACCCGAGTATGTAATGCTGCATATGATAGGATTTCCAGAAACACCCATCATTTCAGATGCACAATTAAGTTACAGTTCATCAGCTATTTATGGTAATTGTATGTGCGTTGTTAGCCCCTGGCAAGTGCAGGGTCTCTTGAGTTAAAGAGTGTGCATGTGCAATTACTGTGTTTGTCAGTTGATTCACAGTAACTTGTTACCATGCAGCTGGTTGGGTTTTTTGTTTTGCTTTTTTCACTCTTTCCCAACTTTCAGCAGAGGCAGTGGTATTTTAAAATTACACGCTCTGCATCTTTAGACACCTGTAAGCCTTTGAAAACTTGGCCCAAAGTGAGTGCTGTGTAGTACGACTTCCCTCCTGGGCCGGGAGCTGCAGCCATGTCTGCCTGCGTCCCGCTAAAATTATTTCTAGCAGAAAAGTCCATAACGCTGCAAACAGAGTGAAAACTTCAGCTAAATCAAGTTTGATTACTGTGTCTATTTTTGGATTATCGGAAATGGTGCTCAGACATCAAAATAAATGATGCTGTCTCATGACATTGAGCTGCTGCAGTTCTGTGGATGGGATTTGTGGATGCTGGAGGGGTGGGAGAGGGGGACGTGGCCCGTTTTCGCACTGGGAAGCCATCTGGGATGAGGCCAGCTTTTGTGTGTGTGTGTGTTTCTGGATTAAAAGCCTCCTTTATCATTTTCTTTTGGAAAATAGAGGAGTCTTTCTTGTCTGAAGAAATTTCTCTGAACGGTTCAGGATGTCTAATTCAGTGCTTCTGGATTGTTTCTGTTTGATACCGGGCGTTTTAAACACAGCTTCAAAAACAGTGGGAGAAGCAGCTACAGTGAAAGTAAGTTAAACTCTATTTGCAGTACAAAGGCACTCTTTTTTTTTTTCTTTTTTTTTTTTTTTTTTTTTTTTTTTTTAAATTTGGATTTGGGTCATTGCTTTAAGTGGATGTTACAGTGCCCAAGATGGGGCCTGAGGGCTTTGTGGTTGTTGTTCAGCAGGACTGGTGTGGGGCTGCAGGGGGGGGATCCAGGGCTGCCACTGGACCTGGTTCAGCATGGGGACCTGGGGCTGCTGCCAAGGGGCTGAGGGGCAAGGGTCAGCGAGTACCAGTGTCTGTCCCTGTGCCAGAGCCCCGCAGCTACGCCTCGGTTTGGCGATGCTGAACCCAGCATTTTCTGTCTCTTGACTGTCGTAGGCAACTGATGATATCCTTTTTGCTTCCTTCTCCAAATTCCCTGCACCATAATCCACTTGGTGTGGAGTGGCTGAAATGTCTGAAAGGCTTGGCCTTTCTGCTGAGGGTAGTTAATTCTGTTCCCGATTCGTTAATTTAAAAAAAAACTACCTGAAAGCTTGAGTAACGTGCAAAGTCCTTGTCTGGGTCTCTCTGCCATCCTTAGGGGGACTTCAGTAAGAGTACAGGCAGAAAACATTGCATGAGAGATGAAGAGATGTCATTAGAATTGTGTAATGAAAATGCGTTATTGGCCATACAGGGTGTAGAAACATGTTGTGTAGGGATATTTATATAGTGCTCAGGTCGAGAGCCAGGCGTTGTGTTACGTTTTTGGGCCGCCTGGGAGGGTTATCACTAGGGATGGTGAGTCTGAGTGTGGTGTCTCTGCAGATCTTCCTCACTGCAAGAGCTGCACTCGGCTCTGCCCCACAGCTGGAAGGGCAGTGAGGTGCTGGCAAGGGTTAGCACCCAGTACCAGCTGGAGCTGGAGAACTTCTGCATTTCTTTGATATTGCAAAGGGAGTTAAAAACCCATAAATTTATTTTTTTTATTTTTAAGTTGAATATTAATCTTTTTTTTTTTTTTTGTACTTGACAGGCCATCAGCAGTCTTTATCAAAGCCAAAATAAAGAGGAGGATTAAAAATAAAAAGAAAATATTATGTAATTGCTTTTCTTTCTATGAAAGTTGTTTTGTTGTGACATCTCTGAGAGCGTCGGTATTTTATACCAGCTTTGTTTGGTTGGGTAGAAAGCTGTACAGTAGAATTTGCTAGAGGAATAGATTGGTTTATTAGAAATACTATAATGATACCATGCTAAAAGCAATTTGTATTCAAATCAGCATTTATTACCTATATAATGAACATGACTAACTTCATAAGTGATCTAAGTCAGCTTCTTGAAGTATAACAATAAATAATAACAATTAAAAATAGAATAAATAAAATACCTTTTATCCATGTGGCTACCACTTGGTCTGGAGCTCGCCACCAAAATGGTGAACTCGCTCTGCAGCCTGTCAATTGGGAAGGAGTCCTGGCAAGCAGCCCTCCATTGCTCTGCGTGCCGGAGTGCACTCAGGTGATTGGGGCGATGCTCTTCTCAAGGGTTTGGCTTTTGTTGAGGTGAGCACTGTCAGCACAAGGTTATGGAGAGAGGTGCCTGTGAACATGCTTTTTCCTTCTTCCTACTGAAGGAAAACATGGAAGGTTTGGACTCTTGAAGGGGCAGCTGGGTGGGGGTTTTTGATTTCGTTTTTGTATTTTATTTTGAGTGGTGGGGTTTTTTTTTGTTTGAGAGAGGAGCGTTCCTTAGAATCGTGGAATAGTTTGGATTGGCGGGGACCTTTCAAGGTCATCTAGTCCAACCCTCCTGCAAGAAACAGGGACATTTTCCACTAGATCAGGTTGCTCAGGGTCCCATCCAACCTGTCCTTGAATGTCTCCAGTGATGGGACATTAATCTCAAATTAAAAAAGGAGAAGAAAAGGTCATCTTTACAAACAAATGTTTACAGCTTAACTCAAATCTGTGGTGGGTCATTTGTTAATTAATCACTGTTAATTTTTGCCTCTTTAGAGAATTTTTACTCTTTGGACTTGTTAGTCCTGTATTTATTATCTTTCAGTTATTGATGCCCATGTTCTTGTTACATATTTAAATTAGTTTAATTCTATTTCTGAGTTCTTGCCTTTGCATATCCCAGTCTATTTGGCAGTTTCACTTTGCAAATTAATGGAAGATATAGTAGCCCATGGAAGAATGGAGTTTGTAAGATCCTTTAAAAGGTAGTAAAACGTGGTCTCCATCAGGTGGCTATTAATTTCTTGACATATTCTCCTTGAAAAATAATTGTCTAGGCAAAATGTGAGGCAAGGGAAAAAAGGTCAAAACCCAGCACTTTCGGTTCTTCCTGACAGTCATTTGGGAACTAATCCCAGACACAAGTGAATCTGGAAAGTTGTGTGGCAATACATGGTAAACATGGTACAGATATTATGCAAATAGCTTTAAAGCATTGATGGTTTAATTGGATATATACTGTCCTCATATATGTTATAGAGACAGCTCATCAGAAGGGACCAAGTCAAGAGATGCCATCTGGCAATGTGACCAGTGAGGGATATGGAGACGCTTGACTTTGGACACTACTGACTTCTTGGGTTTTTTGTTTTGTAAGGGATATTCCATGTGAGACGCTGTTACCTAAGCAGAAGGAGGGATTCTGGTGCTGCAATTGCTTGAATTTAATTGTGTTTTCTCGTCTCCCTTCTCAGTCTAAATAAGACATCTGTTCATTTTGTGTTAGTAAAATAATATTTTGGTAGCAGAACATGTCCTTATGACTGTGTCCTAATTTGTAGGGACAAGTTTGCAGCCAATCTCTGGCTAAAGGATGTTTACAGAGGATGTTATAAGGCCTGAATACAGTGAATTTGGGTCATACTGGAGTTGTAATTTTTTTTTTTTCTAAGGTGATACAGTTTCTAATAGATTTTGTCTGTCCGGAGTAGCTAGAACTGCATATGTAAATAATTTTGTTCGTATCCATTCTGTTTTCGTGATGTTTTTGTGAAATACTCTTGCATGGATGTCCTTGTAGATCCGTCTGCTGTTGCTATGCATTGAACTTTGCAAGTAGAATGGAATCTTTTGATAACTGTGTTCAACAGTATCCTATCATTTGGTTTTTCCCTCTTTCTAGAGCTTTTTTGTTGTTGTTGTTGAAGGATTTTACCTATAAAAAGAAAAAAAAAAAAAAAATTAGTTTGACAGGACTTACTTTCCATGATCTTGTTTGATTTTAATTGCTTTAATTACTTGATGCTTATTAATTAAAGCCTTTATTAATAAAATCCTAAATCAAACTTCTCATTATTTTGGATGGGCTCAGTATCCAGATGACTGGCTATCAAAAAGTTAATCTCCCCAATTACTCATTTTAAGTATGGCTGCAACCCTAATTTTCTTCTAGGCTTTGGAACTCTAGGACTTTCTGAAAAGACGTATTAATAACTCAGATAAATCTCTTGGGTGTTCTTTGTTCCCTTGGATACAAGTTATTTGGACCTAGTGATCTAGAAGAGTTAAATGTTAATGACTGTTGTTTAACATTGTTTAACTCTTCAGATACAAAACAAAAATTCTGTCTCCTTTTTTGTGGTTCTCCATACCCCCCCCCGCCTGCAGTTCCACAATTTAATATGGCTATTTGTCTCCTTTTGCTTGTTCCAGTAAAGCTAAATAAGCCTTTTTGTTTTATTCATCGTAATGATGATTTGTGCTTTGCGTTTCTTATCTTTTAAGTTCTAATTAACTAAACTTTCTGTTGGCTTCCATTTTTTCCCATCTATACCAGAGTGACGAGTGTAGTTGGGAGCTACTTTTCCTCTACACTTAACTAAGTTGTTTTTCTTGCTGATTTTGCAATGCAGTGTATAGTATTCTTAAAAGTTTGCATCTCTAATTATTTCTTCAGTAGTTCTGTCTCAGAACTGTTCTGAGTTTTACAGAACTGCGTCTGGTAAAGCACTGTGCATGGGTTACAGGATTGGACTTGATTTTGCTTGCTCATTCGTGACCACTAATTATTACACTGTGAGAGAATTGCTATCTTAACCGGGGTGAGGCCTGCCGTAAATTTTCTGCATATTGAGCATTGTATTTATTGAGTTAGAAAATGGATGCTCAAATATGCAGGGATGTTAAGTAGTGCTGTTGCTCATAGCACTTAAATTCCAATTAACGAGTTACTGCGTAAAAAGTTAAAGCAGCGGCTTGGCCTTTTCTCCATAACAGAGAATAACTTGGATCTGAAGGAGGTGGTCATACTGGACTGTTACTGTGTATTTTGGGAAGGGTGGGGGTGGAGGGTGGTTGTGACCTTTATCAAATATAGCTAATGTTTGTCTTGCTTGGATATAAGCTAAGCAATGAAATCCTTTAAAGGCCCCATACTGTCTGCTGCTTTTCTGTGTGTCATCTCCTAAGCAATCTACAGCTGTTCATCCTTGCCGTTCCAGTTGTACCGACCTTTACAATATATAAGGACTTTTCCCTTTTCCATGTTAAGAATTAGGTCTTTGGGTTGAGAGCAAAAAGCCAGTGCTGAAGGAAAGATGGGGATTCAGACTCAGGATGGTGGGAGCTGTCTTCATCTCCTACTCAGGAAGGACTTTTGGTTGTTTTCTCTTGCATTTTTCCTACAAGCTGTTTTTGGATATGTTTTCTGTTGAGATAAATATTTGTCTGTTTCATGAACTTACAGGTAGTTTTCTTTATTTATAATGAGCAGTAAATCTGTGGAAAACATTTTTGCAGAGGTTATTGTTTATTTGTGGGTGGAAAGAGACACTTAAAACAATCCATCTAACGCTCAGCACCTTCAAAGTTTTATAGCACACACAAAGCAAAACTTTGGAAATAGTCCAAAACTGTATTGACTGACTTATTTTAATTTCATTTTTTGGTCAGCTTTACCTAATGGAGGAGTTGATTCCACAGAGGTATAGAAATGTTTTTCCTGTATGTATGCTCTTAGCAGAGTGAGACCGTGGACCAGATTCACAAACCCTCGGAAGCTGCTGCAATTCTGCCACTAAAGCTGTTACAGAAACCTAAGAGAATGCTGCAAAAGCTGACATTTGTACAGTGTTCTGCTTTATCATCCATTATTTGCAAGGTCTCCCTTCTGAGATCTGAAACAGGTTTTTACATATAAAATACCTACTTGACTTAAAAGGCTGCTTTACCACTGGAGTTGAAGGTCTTTTCAAGGACCAGGTGTTCTGGGTATGGGGTTGGAGCACTGAGGAAAATTAAGTGAATGATGCTGTAAGACTTTGAAAATGTCTGTTGCAACTTTGGTTTATTCTAATCTTCAGTATATTAAAGGAGTAGAGAATGTATTAATTAACAGTATTGATAGTGTGGACTTGTTTCTTTTAACTGACTGGTGTTGGAGCTATGTAACCGTTCTGCCAAGTCCAAGTGAGTGCAGAAAATACATAGTGGGCAGCTATTATCCCTGCAATTTTCAGGGTAGTGTTTTGGGACATGCCTGGATCTGCTAAACATGCATCTCTGAAGCATATTTGCTGGCACAGCGACACTTAAACTTGTGCTGCTTAAAGATTTTTATAGCTCTGAAGAGAGCTGCTGCTGTCTTGTGCCTTCTCAACTTTCCAAGGCTTTTGCCGAAATCTCTCTCACGTGGCCACTGCTCACCTCTTTGTTTTTTGGTGTGTGACTGATGTCAGTCAATAGGCAAAATATCTCCCAATTGTATTTCTTGTAAGTATGTAAATGAATATCCACCGTAAATGTTCGAGGCTGCTCATATTGTGCAGTAGGGAATAGTTTATGTTGAGGCAGTAGGAGTTTTTGTTTAGGTCACAAGAGGAGGATTAGACCAAGTTATTTACAGTATATTCCAAAATAATTATTCTCTTATTTAATGATTATGTCCTTAAATGCTTTCATTTTTTTTTTTTTGACTCTTTCTCATCATTTTGATCTTTCTACACTAAGTTCTTCTTAAGCCACTGAAGTATATGGAAGTGATCTGTATTCCTCTCCATTCTCAAATTTGTTGGCTGAAGAAAGCAAAGGAAAAGATGCAATCTGTCACTTTTCTTTAATTTTTTTTTTTTAATAAATAAAAAGCTGGATACTGAAGTGCTTACTATGTGGAATACCATCTTCAAATGAATTCTCCAAATTAAAACCATCTTGCAATGGCTTATATATTTTATTTATTAAAAAGAAAAGAAAAAGCACACATTCAGACTTATTTTTTTCTTTTGCTGCTGTCACCTAACGTGACCTGTCAGCATCGTGACTCAGAGCTCAATGGGAATGCAACTTGCAGATTTTGAGGAAAGATATAACTTAATGCAAAGAGCAGAATTCCTACTCTTTCAAACCAGAGCTTTTGCATTTTAAATTCATGAGGCTGTTCTTTGCTGCACCTCAAAGAGCTAAAGGTGAAGCTGTTTCCCTGCTCAGCCAACAATGCCACGATGAGGTGCTTTTCAGTGGCGTTGGCTGCCTGCGCTGGTGGCAGAGCCGCAGGACCAGGATATGCTCTCCTCCGCCGAGTAGATGGAGCGTGTTGCAGGAGGCAGACGTGTGCAAGTGTCCCTGCTTTCCTAATTTCACAAAACACTTCCTGGATTTCTGCCTCTGCCATGTGGAATTGAGGTTTTGCAAAACCGATGGGCAGTGGAAGGTTTCGGTGTTAAGGTGTCTGTGGTGGGTATGGTCCTGGTGAAGGAGGTGACCCAAGCTCAAGGTGTAGGTGATGCTCTGTGTGCTCACAATGCTTTGCTATTAGGTTCTAAGGTACCTTTAATACTTAATGTTAAGGATCTTTTTCAGACTCGCTCTTTATAAATGAGTATAAATACTATGAACATTGAATACAATTCTGCCAAATTTTTGGGCTCAAGGTATTTTTTTCATAAATGAGACTTTGGAGACTGTAGTACAGTAGATGTGTATGTGCTTATTTAATGCGTATAGATGTGCTTTATTTTGAGGAAGTGTTAGTTTTACACTAAATATAGCAGTTAAATATTCATTCTGCAGCAGGAAATACGTACTGGCTGCAAGTTTTACTTGCTGATGCTCTTAACACCAACTGATCTCAGCCACGCAGTGGGGGATTTTAACCCGTTGTAGCTTGCAGGAGCTGCTGGCAGGGCAACGAAGAAAATGTTGCTGGATATTGGTGTGATGACATTTTTTTTTGAAAAGGTTGTGGACACTTAGAGATCTGTCATGAATGGGTTAATATTTGCATATTGATTCCATTTACTGAAAAGATGTTTGCAAACTGAGGAACTGCATATGGATGTGATAGACGTGACTGCAGGCTGATGGTTGCTTTGAGCAAGGCTGTACCACACGTCGGTGGTTCATCCTCAAGAGCTGTGGCACGTACATGAAGCATTTTTCATTGAAACAGCTTCCTCTGTGTGACAGTGCTTTACTTCTCTGAAACATCATTGTGACATCTTGAGGAACGAAGAGAAAATTAGGAGGAGGTAGTACAGTAAATTTTAAAATATTTACGTATAGATATTTAGTATAGATCATGTTTTAGATACGAGAGAAGGGAAACATGGTGAGACTTCGCTAAGTTGTTTGCAAGTCTGACAGGAAGGCCTTCATTGAGGAAATCTCCCTTGAAGCTTTTATAGGACCTATCTGTTGTAAATGATGCTTGAGATAGGCATAATTTCCTACTTAGCTGGATAGAAAAATAGTAGTGTCCATTTAAATGAATGATTATGAAAACCATTGGTGCTGCTGGTGATATAAAACTATGTTTTGAATTGAGGATTCACCACAGCACTGCCAATAATGAGGATTCCACTGTATTCAGAAAGGCGTTTGGTATACACTTCCATTTCTTTTTAGCATTGTGAAATAAGCTCATTTCTAGCAAGTTTCTTAATGCTGTCTCTGAAAAACTGAGTAATAATGAAAGTTGAGTAAGAATTCTTTTTTCTCTGCATAACTACATTCTGTAATTTACATAGGATCAGTTTTATTAATATTAAATTAACATTAAGTGTGGTCCTGTAATATTCTTTCTTCAATTGTGAGAACTGTGGAAATAGCATTCATTTGGCTTTATTCATATTGTGGATAGAAATGAAGAAAACAATAAATTTGGAGTCATCATCTTTTTTTTTTTCTTTTTTAATAAAAGAAAATTAATCAATGCATAAGGCTTAAGCCAGAAGAAGCTGTTGCCTTCATGAAGTTAGCAGATTAAGGTGAAACAAGTGAGATGATATTTTAACATTTAAATAAAGCTATGAGCCCAAGAGAAGTCAACCTTGTGAAGGGAGATGGTGAGCTCAAACCTCGAGCTGCTGGCAGAAGGCATTTGGGAGCCTGATGGTAGATATTCCCACCCTGGCCACTGAATTTCAGCTCGCTGACCTCACTGCTGTGCAGCACTGAACTCAACGCCAACATGCTTAGCAAAAGCACAACTTCTTTAGCTGTACTATCTTCCAAACGAGGCCATATGTCTTTTTTAGAGTATAATAAAAAATGGAGGATCTACAGCTTCGCTTCCCAGCTTGTTTCGGTGGTTTATTACTCTGCCTATTAAAAGCTTTTTTCCTCATTCAGTCACAGATACTTGTTTAAAAGCTCTTTAAAAGGCCTTTTAGTATGCACAGTCTCTCTTAAGAAAAGCGAAGTGACCTATTTTTGTTTTCTGTTATTTTAAGTCCTCAAACCATTCTTTTCTGCACCTCTCCCAGAAATGTATTCGCTTGTGGATGTTTGTGTTGTCTTGTGTGTTAGTTTGCTTTCATTCATTTTATAATTTGCTACTCCAAGCAAGTTAATCTAAGGATTACCATGGTCCGGTTTACTCCAGCAGTTCATGGTGAGTTCCTGTTGGGTTGCTGTGGCTCATTTTAGCCACATTAAAAAAAAAAAAAAAAAAGGCAGCAATAAGAGAGAGGTCATCCCATGGGTGGCACTCCTTACTAGCTGGGGATCAAAAGGCAAAATTTAAAAAGTGTTTGTTGAGTGGGTTTACCAGTCCAGAGCACCACTGTATTGATGCTGTAGCCTCTGCTAGTCTTGAAATTCATTGCTAATCAAATATCCAGAAAAAATAGTAGTGATTTGGGAGTAAGCACAGTGCTGTGCCAGGCCTGGACCCGAGTCCCGCAGAGCCAGGTGCAGCAGCATGCAGTGATGCTCCTTCACCTGCCCGTGCTTGTGGAGATTGCAGCCTGTTATTAGTCTGTTTTCTAATGTGCATTTTCTCTGGTTTGTACGCTAATAATTTAAGTTAAAATGTCTTGAAGAGTAAGAGAATACATTTTGCAGAAATCTTGAGTCCATATTTACGTATGAGCTTTTGTCAGTTAAACTCAGCATACATAAGCAATGGACTCTGTGTGTGTGCGTTTTGGGGCTTATCTTCCAACAGCCTGAAGGCTTTTCATTGTATTTGTTTCTTTTTATTGGCTTTTCCCAAAACTTCTTTAAAAACTATATTCTTGTGGCAGATCTCTCATGCAGTTAAACTCCTGAATACGGGCTGGTTACAGCCTACTCAGGCTTGCTAATCTAAATATGCGTGTCCCTGATAGTTGTATATTAGGAGGATGCTTAAACAACCAGTGGGCTGGGAATTACTAATTACCTTCCCGTGATGCAAGCCTCTCATTCTGGATCTAATCTGCTGCTTTCTCTTTGGTATGTCTGTCTTCTCTGCATAATCCTTAACAAAGTTACCTAGCAATGGGTCTGTTCTTCTCGAGTTTTCCTGGGCTTTCTATTCTTCTTGTCAGCTTTGTTCATAAACTCTGTCATTTGGGGAAAATTGGCCATCTTTATTTTTTTCTAGAATCCTTTTGTTCTGTCATTTGTCACTCGGTATTCTTTATTTTTTGGTGTGGCCTCTCATTTGTTACCAAGCTAGAATGGGCTTTTACCCAAAGTGTGGAGCGTTATTTTGCAAAGTAGAGCTGTGGGTTGGAGTCCCTGTCTGCTAATTCAAAGTCAGTTCCCCGTTTCTCCCAGCTAGACCATTGGCAATACGGACACTATGCTTGCTGGAGCAAGTCTTGCCGATTCTGAAGAGACTTAATAGGTTGGGCGTGACCCTGCGTTAAACATTTGGGGTTTCCAGTTGAGTTTCAGTGACAGAGAAATGGCATTGGTATTGTCTGGGCGTGGATAGGTGCAGAAATTTGAGTTCTAGGGGGATTGTAATCACCAATGGGCTTACAGACACCTGTAAAGCCTGTTAACGATCTCATTAGTATTTTATTTCAGACAGGCAGCAAGAAAGATGGCAGTTCAGCTGAGTGGTGTCTCACGCGTGTGTGACCAGACAGAGATGGTGGCTTTTTACAGACAATTGCTGGTTACTGGTGTGGTAGCTTAGTTGCTCAGCTTTTGTGTTGGAAAGCGACCTGTGCATTTAGAAACTCAGACAACTTGTTACAGGCTATGGGAGGTCTAGAGCATGTATCTTCAAATCTGGAGACTTCTGTTTCTATAGCATAATTATTTTCATTTATTTAATAGCTGCTTAGTTGATTATATCCATTCTCTAAGACAATTTGATCGCAGACTCCTCTTGGTACCCCTGTGCTGCAAAGAGTTAGCCTGCAGATCTGTCCAACTGCAAGATCAAGTGAGCAACTGAGTCACTCGTGTATGTAAAAGAGAAAATGGGGTTTCACGTAAAACGTTGTATTGTCTCATAACCTGTTTAGGAAGTGTAGAAACTGTAGCTTTAATATTTGGAGGACATGAATGGCCTCACCCTTTTTCGGTAGTGCTGTTTGTATCAAAAGCTCTTCTCTAAAGCAGGAATTTTCAGTTAGTTTTCCCTTTTAGTCAAACTCCTGGCATTGCTGTATAAGCAATTGGGGAAGGGATGGGGAGAATGTTAATATTTTCAGCAGCATTGCTTTATGTGTCACAACAGCAGCTTGTTGTACCATAGCTGTTACCTTCAGTATGGTGTCCTTCTGACTAGACAACTTAATCCTCAGCTGCAGAATTTAGTGATGCTGGAGATGCATGCCGTACTCATTTCGGTCCGAAACAGTTGACTATGGATTTCAGTCAAGAAAAAAAAACAAGAGACCTTACCCCTTCCCTTCGTCTGTGAAGTGTGAGTGATTGCATTTGTACTGCTCCTTTTCAAGCCTAAACTTCCAGAAGTTATTTAATATCCTCCGTTGCAGTTTTGTTTTTTTTTTTTAATTTTAAAAAGAAACATTTTAATTGCTTCCATACATGTTCTAACTTGAAAGGGTAAAATTATTGCCTCATCATTTTATAGCACTTGGCAGAGATACTACTCTTGCTAATTTTGTCCCAAGTCATACCAACTTAAAGCACTTTTCATGCAATCTTGATTTTTTTCAGTACATTTTTTATACTTAACGCACAATTTATATTCTCTCCGTAAAGATTCAGAAGTCTAAATGACCTTGTCCCTGTTTGGATGCCCTCCATTTTATCTAGTACAGATTGTCAAATGTAATGCGGTGGCTCTTATGATAGAGTAGTCCCAAAAGTGATGGTTCTGTGAGAAAAATACATCAGGGTACAGTGGTGTACGACAGAGAGAAGGAGCTGTTTATAATATTTCATACTAAAAAATGCCAAATGGCCCCATTATAAATCCAGTTGTAAAAAAAAAAAAAAATAAGTGGGGGAGGGGGAGCACTCCAGGAATTGTTTTGTATTCATG
>WHYT01015496.1:53381-79097 GCA_009806455.1 Tetrax tetrax | reverse complement strand
AAAAAAAAAAAAAAAAAAAAAAAAAGGAGGAAACAAGCTCCATATTTCATAGCCACTTAATTTGATAATTATTTTTATAGTAAAATGGCAGCATGAAATTTATAAGTAGCGTAGAATCAACTTGATTTAAGTACTTGTGTCCACTATTAATTTTCAAGGAAACCAGTATTAGAAAGGAAATACTATTGTGTCCTACCTGCCCCCATAATTATATTTTTTGTTATGTTTTCCTGACTCTGAGATCTAGAAGTAAAATGGTACTGTACAGTAAAAAAAAACACCAACTGTATGATACTATTTCTTTTGTATAAGTACATTTTTATTATATTTGTTGTTATAATAATAATTTTAGTTATATAATTGTGTATATTTGCATGATCATTGAACCTGTGGCACTAAGGCAATGCAGCCTTTATTGTGCACACAAATAGCTCGCTCCCATAGAACCATTTAACAAGCCTGTATGGCCATTGGCACCAAAGCATCCTGATGATCCTTCATCCAACCTGGGCTCCTTAACTTCTGTACTGGCCTTTTAAGTTGCTATGAGTTACAGCAGGCTTGAGGTGACTTTAATTTGTGATTAGAGATGATGTTAAAAAATTTACCTTGCCTCCCTCATTGTATACGGAAGTCACTTGGAAAATTGGGCTAACCATTCTTCTGCATGTTCTAATTTCACTGTGTTAGGAGGGTAATCTCAGAGCAGTGTACAAGAAGCTCTACGTTAGCATGGCTAACTACAAAGTTGTTGTGGTGGCACCAAACCTGCTTTTTTTAGCATTCTGAATCTTCAGTTACTACTTTTTAATAAGCGAATGTGCAGAATTTTGACCTTGATTTGTGTCAGAAAACTGCACTGCAAGTCTTCATTCCCAAGCAAAAGTGTGTCTGACTATCCATGCTAGATTTTTGAGATATACATGTGTCAGTGTAAGTACTGTGTTTACATTTATCATTAAAAAATGTGGATTGTGAAGAACTGACATTATATTGAATATTGCATATTGATAGAAATGTTACATAGCTGCTTTCTGTGTGGCTGCCTGAAAAGCAGCGCTCGCCACTGTGACTGGATTTGTTTTAGACGTACTCTGTTGGGAGCTGAGGAAATGTTTAGAAAGAGGGGGGAAAACGGTGGCGAGGTGGGAGCTGTCTGTCCTTTTTCACAAAACTGGTATCTTAATTTTTCTAACCATATCTTTTAATACTTGATTTATTATAACTTTTGAAGATCTTGCCTGGAGATTGTCCTATTTGTTACCCTTTTTTTTTAAAAAAAAAAAAGTGAAAATACTGGCATAATTTACTGAAACCAGGCTCAGGGTGGTCAGTATAGGATTTGCTAGAACAGGGTGTTTTTGCTGTCTCCAGCTCCAAAGAGTTTTCTTTACTTCAGTACCAAGCTGTTAATATAAACCCAACAGGTGCTGCTTCTGAATTATAGATGATTATACCATCGCTTTAGTTTGAATAAAGGTCTAGGATAACATGCTTTGGGTTACTCACAGAAGTAAGCTCCAGCAGGTAACCACAAATGCCAAAGACAGTATTTTTACTTCAGTGCAGATATTGCATATACAATTTCTGACTGAGATGGGAAGAGGAAAAACTAGCTCCAAGTTTTCTATTTTGATGAAGAAATCTAGAAGAAACCTGAGGAATTGAATAGAAAAATACATGAACATGTAGCACAGTATATTTAAACTTTTTGATGACACGCTTAAGCAAAAATAAAAATTTTTAGACAATGAATATAACATTTCTTGTTTCACCAGAGCCAAGATAATCAAGATGGCATTGCTGATAGAAGAGAATAAAACTCGAAGGCAAGTTTCTGCTTCAAATATACTTATCTTTAGAATAGCCTAATGTGCCAATTCTGCTCTTAAATGAAAAATAGTTTACATACCTAACATCTGAGCCCTTTAAATCCTATCCAGATATGTACTTAGCATACAGAAATGTCTGAATCTTAAGAGAAAAGCTTGAGGAAATAAGGAAGGGAATACAAACTAAGGCAGTCACACAGGAAAACCTCATGAAGTTAAAGCTTAGAAATTGAAAGTATATGTAACTCTTCTATTAACATACTGAAGTTTAATGCTTGAATTATGGTATAGCTCTGTAGAAGAGATATTTTGATGTAAACTAATTAACAAATATTGACCAAATACTGGAGAAGGAAAAAGTTTAAAAGATTTTTATGTATTCATCCTTAGCTGTAGTAGGGAGATGGAAAGAGACTGAAGAGTTGTTCGCAATCTGTGAACTCTCTTCAAATAATCGGAAAATTAGATATAAAAGGAGTAAACATCCAGTGAAGAGCATGGCTTGCTAATATATTTTGATGCGTACATAAATTTACAGCGAAAGTTGTACAGCGTTACAGTTAGTTCTTGTAACTTTTGCGTGGGATGTTTGGTCTCTTTCTCAGTTGAGCAGACACATTCAACTTTTAGCACTTGCAGAAATATTCTGCGTGTCGAGATAGCATCCTTCTTGATTTATATACAAAGGTCTTCATAGAGCAGAGAAATGATATCTCTCTCTTCTGGGGAACCAGCAGTCCTGTTTGTGCACGTATTGATGGGCCTGTTTGGAATTTAACCAAATTTAACCAAATATATTTAATCCAAACTGAATGGAAGTTTTGCTATAGGCTGTCATGAACTTTTACAGATTTAGTATTTAATATCCTTTCAGATCTGTGAATCTCACTGTTAAGGTGGGGGGTGAGGGGAGCTCATACCAGTTTCCTGAATTATGCATTGTATAAACGATGATTATAAGCATATGTTACCTTTCCTTGAACAGACTTGCATATGCATAAAACTTTCTTTAGAAGTAGCCTTGGAAGCTGTAGAGCTTCCAGTATATCATTCAGACCACTAAATTAGATTTTCTTCTTTCCCACCTCCCCTCTGTGTTACTGTAAAATGACAAGAGATGGGAGTAAATATACCCCTTAATTCCTTTCTTCCCTGTCTTTTCCCTCCGTTCTCCCAAGAGATTTCAGAGAATCATTGTTAAACATTGATACTCATTCTGGCTCTGTGATGCGTAAAATGTGAAGAGATTGCCTTCAGCTGAAAGGCAAAAAGCTAGGTTATTGGAAAATATGGGGAGAGAATAACTATATAAATAAATGATATGATAGTACATTAAAGAGTTGATCACACATCTCAACACTCATTTTGTCTTACTGGGAAAACCAAAAGAACGCTGTTTTTCTTTTAGTGGGTACCTATATGACCTATTCTGTATTTCGTATACACTCCTTGTAGTGAATTAAGGTTTATGATGGGGGAGGATTATTCTTCTTTACGCACATCAGTTGTCCTCTACTCTGTTAGCTCTCCTCTGCAGACTGACGGTGAACTGTAGCAAAACTCTGGAGTGGCTCAAAATTGCATTTCCGTGCCTGACCTGAGACAGTTTTGAAGTGGATTGTGTTGACCCTAACAGGATTGGAGTTAGCAGCATACAGCAGCTGAAAATGCTCTACTTTGGCTCTGTTGCTGGGATAAGTCTCAGTATTCCCCTTTGTTGCTCTTGCATATAATTTTGGTTTTAGATGGCATTATTTATGAGGACATAGAGAAGAGAAGTGGGAGACAGAGAGGGAAAGAAAGGTTGATAGTCCAACAACTTAACATACAGAAGTAAGCTCCTGAAGTGTTGGATCACTAGAATCATCCTCAGAGATCTGGACATGAGTAACACGTTAAGATCAAGTGTGAGCAATAAGTTAATGTCAGAGTATTAGCAATTTATAACAACATTTTAAATTTCTAACATTTTTTGAGTAATTCCTCATATAGCATATGAATATTTGCATGCTCTGTTGCATGAAAATGTCATTCTGATGAACTCGCAACAGGGGAGGATGCTGTGAAATAAAGTGAGGGCTTGAGACAGGTAAACGTGCCAGACGGTGTTTCAGATGGGCTCCATCATGTTATCTTCCAGGAACAAATGTGTGGGATGCAGTAGTATTTTAAGCAACAAGCTCATTTGGACTAACGTAGCTGCATGCGTTTGAAACAATTGGGTAGGCAGTAATTTAGAAAGTGAAGTTCAGTAACAATTTGACAGGTAGTGCTTTAGTGCCACTCATCAATCTCATAATTTAGTTATAAAATATTTTTGCAATTTGTCCAAAATATCTCTCCCTGGTAGAGCATCAGATCAGATGGTTTCTTGGGTAATTTTAATAAGGAAATTGCAGAAAACTGGTAATTAAGGTTACAGCTTCAAATAGTAGTGATTGTTTTACCAGAGCACCTCAGAGCACTCTTCAGCAACTCAATGGTTGATAAAGTTAAGCCAGGACAGGTTTGCCATTCCTCCTCACCCTGCTCCCCTTTCTTCCCCCCCACTGTCTGCTCAGCATAATCAGAAGAGAATAATTTTGCCATTTCTTCACTTAAATAATTTAATGTTTGCTCCACTTGGGAGAGGAGGAATTTGAGATTTGGAGTGCGGACTTATTCCCAGGAGTGTTTTGGATGTAAAGGGAAACTGTGGCAGACATCCTCCCTTACAGGAGGAGCAACCTGGGAGCAGCACCCGGTCGCTGCTTCCCTGCCAGTCTTCAGGCTGCACCCGCTCTGGTGCTGCGCAGGGAGAGTGGAAGGATATGCCTGGGGGAAAAGGTCACAGAAATAAGAGATGGAAAAGATCTGCAGGACTATCTTAAGTACATTTCTGTCCATGAGACATCGTTTCTTATAATGCAATCTTAAATCCTTTCTTCATTAAAATTTTAAACCACTCGGCTCCAGAGTTAAAATGCTTCTGTTCCTTTTCTCCTTAAAAAAATAATGCGCACATGTCTACTGAAATTGCATTGTTATACTTAAAAATACCTTAACAGGCTGGTTCTTAATGAGCAATTCTTTTCTGATAGCGGTGCACTTTTTCTAGAGCAGTGGAACAGCTCATGAATAGTTAATTGGAGCGATAGCCATGCTTGTGCACTTGAGTAACAGTCTTGGTGGGTAACTTCTCAATCGTGCACACAGGCACACTGCAGCCTTATCGGGAACAGCAACAGTATGTCAAATTTTGAAGAGGAATGAGAGTCACCAACAAACTTTCTCATCTAATTCTAATTAAGTGTAAAGCTGAAGTGCATTTGCTTAAGAGAACAGTATCCAAAGCAATGCACATTATTTTTGGTAAATGTTTTTTTAGGACATGATACCCATTAAAATAAATTTGGACTAAGTTAAAATGTTATTGTCCTGGCTTTATGTGAAAGATTGTGTGCTGCTTTTACATCGTCTGCATTTCAGCTGTTCAGTTTTTAGTTTATCCTTCTCATCTCTTTCACAGCACTGGAATTTAAATATGTATATCATGTTTTGTTAATAATATGGCAGCAAATTGAATAACTGTATTTTTAATGAAAACTCTTCAGGTTTAATGAGTAAAGAAGTAATGTAAAATATAATAACCCAAGTCTTAATATTTTCTTGATCACAAGTCAAGCCTTCTATATAATTTATTAAAGTAGCGTAATGTCCTTAAATTTGAGGTCAAGATTTTGCAGGCTTAGCAGAGATTTTTATGCATAAGGGAAAGATGAAACTTTAAAAATATTATTTCAGCAGTTTCATAATTTAAGATTGTGACCTCATGCTCTAAGAATAATTATGGCACAGCACAATTAGCAATTTATCAATATTCATTCATAGACTCCTTAGACCTTCTTCATATAATTTTTTTTTCTTGTTTTTTGTTTTATTTTTTTCTTTTCATGCAGGTATAGCGACTTTAAGATAGCTAGCAAACACCTTAAGAAGCACAGCCAATTGCATTACTTATCTTGAGGGGCTCTAGCTAGTATGTGCAGTATTTATGAAAGCCCTTTTAATTTTCCTCTTTTCCTGTATTTTTATTCAGTTGTTATACCGCCTTCAGCTGGTTGGGCCCAGTGTTTTTTGGGAGCTCTCACAGTGACCACACGCAGCCCCTCAGGCCTGCATTTGTGGCTGCCTGGTAAGAGCTTATCAACTAGGCTTTGACTGTGGCCACCAAGAGTTTGCTGTGGCTGCACAAGTGGTTCCTGCGAAAACCTAGGGGGTTGCCCTTGGTTTAAACTGTAACTATGATGGCAGAACAGGCCTGAGAACTTAGGGAAGTTTCTATGGGTGCTTGAAACTAGTCTGTGGCTGTAAATTCAATGGTGTTGCATTGTTCCATAGTCAAGATGGTCAAACACCGAAAGCCAGCTACAAGGAAATCCCAAATCAGTGGCTCGAACACTTCACCAGTTCATTAAAATGTCCATCTGGCATCTCTGATGAAGCATTTAATGAAGTTCTCCAGCCTACCCACCCACGAGCAGCTGGCAGCAAAACAGCACAAGCTCTTGTATCTGTCCTGTGAGTACTGCAGAGAGGGGCAGCAGGCGCTTGTGGCACTTCTGCTGGAGTATGGCACCGCCTGGCCTGACAAAGGCACAACCGTTTACAGCCATCAAGGACAAGAAGATGATTCCTCAGAAGTTCAAGAATGCAGACATTCAACTTTAGAAGAAGAAAAGAGCTCATGCTTTAGAAACTGGTGTAATCATTTGCTTCTTGCAGGATAAGGAAACTTTGACCTTTGCTGGAATAATGGTCAGCATACCTGGAGGTTTGGTTGGGTTGAAGAACAGTTAATGCAATTTTGCAGCCATGGAAATCTCAGAAAAGCTCAGAATAAAGGCCGGTATATTGTCTTTGTCTAGTAAACCAAAGCCTGTAATACCGTTCATCTCAAGCATTTCTTCAGGCTTCAGCAAACTTCAGCTGTCCGAGCAAGCTCTTGAACTGTCAACTCTGGCAGGTGTTTTCAGTCCGGGCAGAACATCGCAGCTTTTCACTGTCAGAAGGGCACAAAGCAAGTCTTCATCCCCACCCTGATCTGCCTTGGTATCTTGTAGGCAGAGCTGCTTCCTGGCATGTTTGGAGACCCTGATAGGGGAAACTGCATTCCGTGTTACAGGATGGGGAGAATTTTCAGCTTTCAGTGTTTTGTTTTTTGTTGTTTTTTTTTTTTTTTTTTTTTTTTTTTTTTTTTCATGAAATCCAAGGTTGTGCAGCTGATAACCTGCCGCCTGCTCTCTGCCAGTGACTGCAGTTGGTTCCCAGATGCTGGAGAGCTAGGGGGGACTGACTCTCCAGATTGTCTTGCCAAACAGCTTGGCCTGAGCACTTTTGTGAGGAAAACTGAGGTCTTGCTTCAGCCTCACTCCACTAGAAAACACGCACATTAGGAGCACAGACTTGACATTTGTAGGCAATTTTTGCTACTTTTGCAGCAAGTTGTCTGGGGAGTGCGCTTGACAACAGTCACGAAAGAGGATAACAAAAGGCAGAGCAGCATTTGCGAGATTAAAGCAGTGTTTCTGGAATGAGAGAAGCACTGAACTTCAAACAAGTGCTTGGTATGCATTTACTTTTATTAACATTCCTCTGTATGACTGTGAAATTTGGATAACAGCCTTGTTTCTTCCAAGTATTAACCAGTTCCTCTTGGATGGTCTTTGAGTCCTTGCTGGTGTAAAAGACCTGGAAGAGATTTTAGGTGTCGAATTCTTACAAGTGTTTTCAAATACTCAGCTTAGAAACACTGTTTGTGTAGATACAGGAGCACAGATGCAGATTTTCCAAGAGAAGAATGGACAGTATGCTGCCTAAAGACACTTTCTACGGACTCATAAAAATCAGAATGGCTCTGAGGCAAGTCCAGAAAATATTGCAAGGACATGTTCAAGGGAAGTCCACATTTGAAGTCCAGAACCACACACAAGATGACGGCACTATCCACTGTGGTCAAACTCTTGCAGATTTATTAACTTCTATACAGATTTGTGAAACTAGAATGAATTACTCAGGGAAAACAAGTAAAACAATACATGAATCAGATGAGTATCTGTAGCTGTTAATGTACTGCAGAAATGGGGTTAATTTCTTGCCAGCTTGAGTCAAAAAATGCAAGCTCTTCCTACACAGAACAGCAGAGCTTAATTCATCATCATAATGGAAACTCTTCTTTCGAGAAGCGTGCAGAAAACCTTCAGGGATGTGTAAATACAGTGGTTAGCACTGTGTCTGAAGTGCGACGTGTCAAACGCTGCCTTGTGTGTGCTGTTTTTAAAGGAAGTAGATACTTTGTTTCAGTGATTTTTGAATTACAAAGAAAAAAATATGAGGCAAAGCAGTATCCATATCTGATCCATTGGGGCCTAAGTCTTCTACTTGGCTTTGGACCAAGGAGCGGGGTTTCCCATGAGGCCAAAGAGAGGAGTCGTGGGCCGGAGTATGGCAGCACAGCCACCTATGAGCTTAATTCAGATGAGCTGGGGCGGTGGCTGCTAACAGATTCGTAATTGCTGTTTTCACTGATGATAAATGAGTTTTGAATTAACTAAATAAAATATTCACTCCTGTCACCAAGTGGGACAGAGGCTGTGGACCATGAAAGGGAAAGAGGTGGCAAGCTGGAGGAGCAAGGAGGAGGGTCAGAAGGGTTTGTGTCAACTCCCAGGGTGTGTTTGGACGCGCTTGGTGGGACCGAGGGCAGGCTTCTGAGGAGGTGGTGTGCTTTAATTAAGCTGATGATGCTTTTTAAGTATGTGAGTATGTGTGAGGGTCCGAAGCCTTAAAGTGATGATAGATTTTTGAGCACTGTTTTCCTATCGAGTTACTGGTTAAGGTAGCAAGTCCAGCAGAACCCTAGGCAGAGCCTAAGGAGATTAAGCTTTATGTGACTGAGCTGTCTGTGTGTTCCTGTCTAATAGGTTCTGAACGTCAGCCTACTTCAGCTAAGTTTGACAGTGAGTAGCTATTACCTCTTTTGGTTTTAGCTGTTATCTCTTACCAGTTCCATTAAAGCAAGTGACTGGATGGAGGAGAGGCGCTCACTTAGTGCCCACGCTAGAGGAAAGGCGATAGTTTGCATTTCCCTCCTACTAAATGCTGCAAGCAGGAAGGATAAAGCCTTAGGAAACAAAGTTTCGTTATTCTTGCTTCTGAATAACAACTTGATAGTTTAAAAAAAAAAAAACCAACAAAACAAAAAAAAACAAACAACACCCCAAAAAACCAAACCAGCAAGACCTTTTTTTGTGTACTTTGGAGCTCAGCGCTTGCTTTATTTTGTATGTGTTAATTTGGAATACGGGAAGCAGGTATGGAAGTCAGAAGCTGTAGGTCTCCTAACGCTTTGTGACTGGTGGGCTGCTGTGCTGGGAACTGCGTAGAGTGAAGGGATTTGAAGCCCGAAGGGGTGCAGGTGGGGACGCCAGGTGCTTCTTGGATCCTCTGTCCATGTAATAAAGTTAAATTACACAGTGCTTGCTGCAGCATTCGAAACCATGGGTCCTCATGACTTGTTCTTTGTTGAGTTGTCATCTTTCTTCCCAAGTGCTTATTCTGCATGTTGCACACCTGTTTATAGCAGAAATAACTTCTGTGGCTACAGGGAGAAAAAAAAAAAGCAGATTGTTTTAGAATAGGCAGAAGTTGCTTAATGGAGCAAAGAATGTGTGTCGTCAGGTTCTTTCTGTTTGGTTTTAATTGCACTCTGTGTGGGACCTGTTGTGTCAGTGAGCGATATGGTGGCTTAACAATGAACATAAATATCACGGCCCTTGCTGTAGAAAATTTAAAGTCTGTGCCACACACAGGCTGCCTAAGTGAGATCTCAGGGGTGATGGCTTAGCGAGTAATAATGTTTGCTCTCTCTGCTATGCACCTTGATTGCTATGTAAATTGTGTAAATTTATGCATAAGCACATAATTATGCACACTCAACTGTCAGTTTGCCTCTACAGTAATGTGCTTTTGTGCATAAACAGTTAAACATCCTTTCTCTGAAATGGGAGGGATGGTGGTGTTTTTAATTATTGTACCAGCCTTTATTCCCACTGAAGTTAAGTGCAAGCTGCCTTCCAAAATCAAGGTCTGCTATGTATGGCAAGAGATTTTTGGCAGTATGCAGCAAAGGACTTGAGAGGAACTGGAGCTGTGTTAGTTGCAGAACGTAACTTCCTTGGTCTGTGTTTTGCTTAATAGTCCCATTTTCTTTCAGTCTTTTTTATGAGTTTCAGCTATTCAGCCACAGAACGGAGGTGCGGTACTGTGTATCATTAGTATGTGAGCAGTAGAGTGAATTTCAGCTGAATAAAAATGAATTCCTTGACTTGCAATTGTGAACATTTCTAGTTTGCCTTGACAATCCTGTCAAGACAAATTTGAACTTTGTCAGCAGTTGTGATTGCTTGTGGGAGAATTACCAAAAGCCTTTGCTCGAGGTATCAGTCAGAGATTGCAGCCCTCATCTGCTATTTGACCAAAATTTTCCATGGCACTCAGCAGGCTATTACTTGTCACTCTGACATATAATGGAGGGGTATTTTAATTGGTTTAAAAGTTAAAATCTGTAGTTATTTAATACAGTATAACTGTATTACATGTCAGCAGTTACACTTGATGTGAAAATAGGAAAAAGGGAGTTGAAAGGACTTGGGGTTTGGTATATTTTAAAAATATACATGCAGTTGGTTTTACCTTCTACAGGCTATCAATGGAATTTTTATTTACTTAATGGGAGTAGAGATTTCCTATTATGTAATTATTGTCAATTTTAAATGGGATTCTTGAATGTTAGCTGTGCTCTTCATAGATGAGTGACTCATATCTTTCCTCGTACTCTCTTCCCCTCCGACCCCTGGTCATTCAACTTACCTGGCTTTCTGAGTTAGAAAGAAGGATGGAAGGAATATCTGCAGACATTCTAGAGTAGCAGCATGAGAAACGGGTATTGAATACTCATTGATGTCTCTCTCTTTTGGCCTATACTGCCTGGCCCTCCATGTAAACTACGGGCAAGGGAAAACAGAGGGGCTTGACGTTTATGAATAAATGTGGTAATCAACAATATCACTTCCAACAGGATTGACTATAGTTTACCTTGCTGCAAAGATAAAAGTAAGGATCTCCGCAAATTGTCACTTTGGCAGAGGTGGGACAAGTCCCTGCCTGAACGGGAGTTGCTGTTTTCCATGTCCCCTGCTACACACAATTTTCACAAGCAGACACGAAGCCTGAGAAGGCTGTTTCGCCTGTGACGGAATTCACAGGTTGGACTGGGATCAGAACACTTCTAAAACTTTGATTTTTCTAATAGCGTATTTCCTGATGAGACACCACAGAGCCCTGTACCAGCAGCTAGTAATTTTAGACCAAGGAGTTACTCACATACTTGCTCGAGCTGTGCAGGGTAGATGTTTGCCTCCTGAAGATAAGACAGGAGGAGGGTTGCGTAGCTACTTCTCGGCACTGAAGAGAAAATGGGAGTGCTTTTCTTATTTCACCCTGATTGATGAATACTCTGTGAAAACATGTGAGAATCCTCTATGGAAAGCTAGCTATAGGGCACAGTTTAACAGAGGACCTTCACAGTGTGCTGCTGAAGAAACATAATGTGTGTTGTGTTTGAAAACCAGGTTATACGTGGCATTGCACACCTAGAACTTAAAGCTAGTATGTGATGAGTTTGGGTTTCGTTCTATATTTCCAAAGCATTAACTCTTCATCCCCAGCCTTGGTGTGGCACCTTTGTATGAGATACAGTGCTTGAAGAAATGATGACTAGAGAACTTGTGAAAGTAATGGAGAAAATCCAATTGCAAACTGTTGATAAGCATCCTGAGAGTCAGAGAGACTGGCAAGCGAGTCCTAGGCTAGATAATATTTGCAGATAGGTACAGGCAAAGGCCACTGGAGCTGTAATTGGCCAAGCAAAGAAGCTGCAGTCAGAAAAATGATGGATTTTTTTCAAGAGGGCCAGCTTCACCACTCATAGAAATAGGCCACATACCTGAATACCTGTTCCTGTCCTAGTTTTCTGTCCTTGCTTTTTTTCCTTCTGCCAGAAGCTGATAGGTGTGAATCCTGCATCTATTTGCCTGTATTGCCTACTCAGCGTAGGCATGTTCTGCTTACCGTAACCCTTGCACATTCCTCAAACGTCACAACTGTCTTTATTATTACACTGTCAGAAGGTAGCAGAAGCCTATGAAGGCAACAAGAGGGGAACAGTAAAGGAGATAAATAGGGAAATCACCCTGGCTTTTCCACCTTCTGGTTTTAGGAAGATGTTTTATTAGGGCTGTGGGACCAGGAAGGTGGAAAAGACAAATACACAGACTGCCCCAACGTCAGTGTAGTTCCCAAGCTTAGAGCTGCAAGAGTCGTCTTATTTCTTGTATCAAGTAATAATTGTGCGTATTAGAACACCATGAACAGCTTGAATTTCTTAAAATGCAAAAATTTTAGTTAAAATGAAGCCTTCATTATTTCAAATAATGTTTTAGAAGTCACAGAAGATATTTCAAAATAATATGACTATTTGCCTTTTAAAATATCTGTTAATCAGAGAGACTGTGGTAAAGTTGGAGTTTGGCTTTACTGTATAATCTGAAACAAGTGCCAAGCTGAAAACTTCCAGTAAAATGTAAAGCACTGTCTAACCTTCTTAAGGATTATTACCTTTGGATTAGAAAGATCATCTTCGGCTGCCTTTCCCCCCCCCCCCCCTCCTCCGCCCTTCATTTTACAAATGCATGCAGAACTCCCTACACATTGCAAGATATTTAATTCTGTTAACGTCAGGAATTTCTCTGATATGCTTATGGGCTTGAGTCTTACTACTCAGTTCTGCATTGTTAACTCGTACTAAATGATACAGTGAGCTGCCTGTTGCCTTTCATTTTTCCCTATGCTTTGTTTATGAGGTTTAGATTAGTGTGCAGACTTTCCTACTTCTATTTTCTGTTCCTGCGTGGAATTATAATATAGCATACGCTGATACCATAATGCTAATACTCTTTCAATATCCATACTAATTTTGTCTTGTTGGATGTGGGGGGCACAAGGGAGCTGAAAGGGCAAACCTCCCCTCTTTCCCTCCATTAGATTCTTTTGGCTCAAGCAATAATTATACATGTTGCCTTTCGAAGCCCGTGGGATTGCTCTTGTGAGTAAAGGTCTGCCATACTGGGGCTTTTATTTGACAAGTTGGAAAATAGCCTTTGTTCCCATGGTAACCTTTTTTTGTGCTTTGGTGCATTTTTTCCCTATGGTTTCATGGTTGCTCTGGAGGTTTTTCTGTTGTGGTTTTTTTTAATCCCCAGTAGACTGGGGATGGCAGTTCAGTTTACTTTTTGCTATTATGAAATATTTTAATTCTTTTTATTTTCTTTGTTTGATTACGGAACTCTTGTAAACTTTTTATATTGTGTGGTTAGGGCATTAATGGTGTGGTAGCTTTCTCTGTAAGCATATAATGCACTCAGAAGATAAAGCAAGTAATTTCTAATAGGCAAGTACACATGACTGGACCAAGCTGCTTCTATTATAAACTAATATTTTTTATATAGATATTCTTTTAGGACTTAGGAGGCCAGACCTTGCCAGACATACCAGGTAGATTATTGTCTCTGCCACAGAATGACATTTCTTAAGGTTGAAAATGGTCAATACTGTGGTCATCAGTGTCATTTCAGGTTGCTGTAATAAGGGTTTCATAAAATAAAGCTTTCAAGCAAAGGCAGATATTTTTAGGAGTTGCTTGTTTAGACTCTGAGGGAAGAACTTGAAAAAAGTAGTGAGCTTTATTTGAAAGAGGAGGCTTTTAAAGTAGATGTTCTTATTACTGGTAGCATCTCCCTGCATTTGACTTCTCTGTCTATTTTTCTTTCTTCCTTGCTTGTTCAATTTTTTTTTTTTGTCTTAGAAGTCCTCAATAGCAGCACAAAGTAGCCACACAGTCTTGTCTTGCCTGCAGTTCCTCATGGTAATGATTTCCCACTGGTGCCCCCATGAGCAGGGGGAGCCTCACGAGAATCACTGCGTTTTACGCGGTTTTAAAATACCGCTGACCAAGAGCGCAGCAGGGCCTCACCGAGTAAACGCTACTGTGCTCTCGTATGAGAGCGATCAGGTTGTGTGATTAGTTTGCATGTATTTCAGCGGTGGAAGATGAGATGGTGCTATGAGAAATTGGATTTTCAAAGCTGTGTCTCTTTTCAGGTAAGCAGGTGCAGAAAAAGAGTTAAATGAACTGCCTGCCCCCTGCCTCCCCCAATAGACTTTCAATAATTAACTAGATCATTTTCCAGATAAACTGTTCCTGCCTTATCTTGCTATACAATACATAGCAATTTATAATCAGCAGCACAAATACCAACATTGCATGCATTTAAACTGCACTAATTCTATAACTGGACCAAATATGAAAAGTTAGAGCAGATGCCCTGTTCTCTGGCTTCCAAAGTTGGATGTTTGCTCCTGATAGGAAACTTCCCATCTAGGTTAACCATTCCATTTCAATAGACAACTATATTTATGTACTAAAAAAAACTGCAGAACAAGTAAATTTTATTTCCCTGGGACAGCTGGATCTTGGTATGTTGTGATGGTAGTCAGAGGAGAACAGTGCATTGCAGAAGAATATTAGGAGGATGTTATACTTTCCTGATCACTAAATCAGTGAGTAAAAAGATTTATTTCCCTAGGAGACAAGTATTCCTCAGTTTCAGTCCACCAGAACACATTTTTGTTTACGCTTAAGTTTGTATTTTTCTGTAGTCAGTGGATTATTTTGAGGTTAGATTTGGATAACCGATAACCAACTACAGTTGCTAGTGAAAGATTTTAGTAGAGAAGGTCAAGGAAAAGTCAGAGCTTACAGCTGGATTGAGGAAAATGCTGGGTCCTGTCAGCATCCACAAAGGTAAATAAAAATTGAAGGAGCTTAGTACACTTGCTTCATTTTGTAAAAGTCGACATATGCCTTAAGGTTAAACTAAATACAGGAACCTGTTCGCTGGTGACTGCAGCACGGGAGAACCCATCAGCTTCTGTTTGTAGAATAAACATTGCAATTTCAACGTCTTCTTAAAATCCTAAGTGAATCTTTTTAGATTTGGTGGGGCTTGGGAGAATGGGTTGAGATTTTTCTGTTATCGGTGCATATCAGAGTTTGCTTATTACCATAATTAAGATCCAGGTATGAAAGTGTTGTGTATGACCCTTAGGCATTGCTAAATAAAGTAACTTAATGTGAAAGCTGGAGGTGCTGAGGAAGGAAATCATCTGATTTCTCAGTTTGCTTTCTCTTAACTAAGTGTGCTTTCCCCGCAATCCCTACGTGTTTCATCATACTAAGGAATTCTAAAGAGAAAAAAAAAGGTATAAATACTGGATTAATTTTGTAATCTATACATTTGTATTAGGGTTGTAGTGTTTGAAGTTCAAACAATTGAAAGTTTTCTGTCTTGGAATAGAATACCTCTGTGCTTAGGGAAAAAGAAATAATTGAGACTAACCACTAAATTAAATGTAGTATCACAATTACTGAATTTTCTGTTTGTTTGTTTGAGTTGGTTTTGTTTTTTTGTTTTAATTTTCTTAAAAATATACCTTCAAAGTCATAGGTGAAAAAAAAAAAGTTTATTTTGGTGAGATACTGGTCCATTGCTACATTATAGCAAGTAATTGTGGATTGCATGAGTTCATCATCAACTGAAACAAAACAAACAAGTGAATAAATGGTAACGGAGGTAACAGCTTCAGCATCTTCATGTTTGGGACATTTCAAAAATCATTGATTTATAGCAGAAGAAGACAGTATTTTCTAGGTAATTTTTCTTCCTTAATTGAATTTCCTTAATATTTCATATTGAAAATATATTTTCAATTGATGTTTTTGTTATCTTTGTTATTCTAGTAGAGAAGACATTAAAGAAAAAATTATTTCCCTAGCCATTTATATTACTTATGGACTGATCAATACTCTAGATGTCAGAATAAGTACTGCTTTAGAAGTTAGGCTTAGTGTCTATCATCCATATAATATGTGCTAAAATACACAGTTAGCCTTCCTAACATATTTAGACCTTGTTGGAGATTTCTGAGTCTTAAAGTTTTTGGGTTTTTGTGGTTTGGTTTTTTTTTTGTTTGTTTGTTTTTTAAATGTTTAGTCTTAACAAAAACCAAAGTTTTGTTTTGTTTTTGTTTTTTTTTAAAGACTGTAAATACAGGGGTTGGAAGTGCCTGTATGAGTCCTATTCCTATAGTTTTATCCAATGAAACATAACCATTTCTGTAATGTCTGTCTTCATCTCCGTAGGAGCAGGATAATGCCCTGAGAAACTCAACGAGTAGAATTTGCAGCTACATTATTTAGCAATTTATATGCCTCTGCCAAACATCAGAGGGGAAAAGTTGCTCCAGCAGCATGCAGGAGTGTTGCTGCTGAGGCTCAGGAATGGTTTGGTTTCGGCTGTCCTTCCTTAGCTCAGTGTTCATGAGGTCCCACGTGACTGCCTTCTCCTCTGAAAATCGGATCGTTTTATCTCTGCACCTTTTCACTTCTCCATGCTTTCTTGGTCTGCTGACAAGAAGATTGGCTTATATAGTCTGACATTTAAGAAATACCATTTTCCAGTCTGCAGATCTGCTTTATGCAAGTAGGTATAGGAGAGAGCCAGGGTGCCTTCCTGCAGTGAAACTTTTAAAAAAAAATTTGGGGTACACAATGTGAAACGGATACTGGTCAAACCTTAGCATTGCCAATTAAAACTGGCAACATGGAGCAAAATCTGGGAGATGATACGTGCTACTGGTGGAGGTCGTGACCGGCTTCACTGTGTAGTGGTCAAATAAACTATTGGACAACTTTTGACCAGTGTAACATTTTCTAAATAACTATTAGAGTTATCTTGGGCAGTGAAATTGTTTCTATGTGAATGTCATAGTTTAGCCCCGCTCCGGACCAGACTATGCAGTCTCTCTCTCACTCCTGCCACCCTCCAAGAGAGAGGGAGAGATAAGAAAAAAGGCTCAAGGTTTGAGATAAGGACAGGGAGAGACCCTTAAAGTTACTGTTGTGGGCAAAACAGACTCGACTTGGGGAAAACTACTCATTTATTATTAAAATCAAAGCAGCATAATGAGAAAGAGAACAAAATAACTTCCCCCCACCCCTCCCTCTTCCCGGGCTTAACTTTATGTCCAGTTATCTCTACCTCCTTCCCCCCTCTGAGTGGCACAGAGGGGAATAAGGAATGGGGGTTATGGTCAGTTCGTCACATGTCGCTTTATGCTGCTCCTTCCTCCTCGGGGGAAGAACTCCTCACATTCCTCCCCTGTTCCAGCGTAGAGTCCTTCCCATGGGCTGCAGTCCTTCCTGAACTGCTCTGGTGTGGGTCATTTTTCCACGGGGTGCAGTCCCTCCAGAATGGCTGCCCCGGTGTGGGCCCTCCATGGGCCACAGCCTCCTTCAGGCCTCCATCTGCTCTGGCGTGGGCTCCTCCATGGGCTGCAGGTGAATCTCTGCTCCTCCGTGGACCTCCATGGGCTGCAGGGGGACAACCTGCTCCACCATGGTCATCACCACAGGCTGCAGGGGAATCTTGGCCGGCAGCAGCATTACTCCTCCCCCTACTTCTTCACTGACCTTGGCGTTTGTAGCCGTTCCTCTCACCAGAAATTCTTCACAATCATCTCAGGCAGACACCTCTCAGGTTCTCTTCACTTCTCATCTCCTCACCACATCTTGCAGCCAGGCCGGGCTGAGTTGGGCCCAGTCAGCCGCCCGGCAGGAGGCCAGAGGATGAGGCCTGCAAGGCCCACAAGACTTGCGCTTCCCCCTCTCTGCCCCTGCTCAGCTTTTTCACATCTCTTCTTTTCTGTGTTTTCCCCTTCTTAAATATGTTAGCACAGAGGCGTTATCACAGAAAGTTTTGCTCCCAGGCTCAGCCCTGGGCAGTGGCGAGTCCACCCTAGGTGTGGCTGAGTTCATTGGACAATGGGGAAACTTCTAGCAGCTTCTTGCAGAAGATGTGATGCAAGAAGCTGTGATGGCTACTGTGATGGCTGAATAAATGATGAGTTGAGGAAATAAAGATGCTAGCGAAGTGACTAGTCAAAGGAGGCGCTTAGAGATGTAAAATTAGCTGTGGAAATGAGGAAGAATTCGGAAGACTCCTTGGGGGGCAGGGGGGAAGAGCGTGTTTCCAGGGTAGCATAAACCTTGGAATCGGTCTCTTGGTTTTAGTGCCAGGTTGTGAGAAGTTGTGTTGTCATTCAGCGTAGGAGTTTCTTGTCTCCTTTGGGCAGCATTGTCTGGCCTGCTGTGTTGAGGCTGGTGAGGGCCAAGCATGTAGGTGTGCTGCTGCAGTGGCATAACCGGCTTGGCAGCGCCGGGGACTCTTGGGCTTGGTCAGCTCTTGGCCGCCTCCTGACTATCTGAGCTTCCTGGGGTACAAATGGTGGGCGAAGCTCTAGTCTCTGTGCTCAGCCAGGCCATCCACATCATGGTTGTGAAATCCCATTGAAATACACAGTTCTCGTTTTGGGTCATGGGAAAGTTAAGTTTCAGTATCTGTGTGTGCAAAGTTAACAATAATGTTTTCATGTGCCAGTTCCCAGTAGATGATGACTCTAGCTGGAGGTTACACACCTTCAAAAGTGAGATGAGAGGGTAGAAGGAAAATGCTGGCAGTCTCTACTTTTTGAATCTCCTGATTATTCTTCCTCTTAGATTTATTTTCTTCTGGTGAAAATATGATGCTGATCTCTACTTCTTTTTACCTTTGTTTTCACATAACTGGTGTACTCAGGTTCCTTCTGTTTGTTTTACTACCAAAACATTTCTATATGGAAAAGAAAAGTCAATGACATGGAATTAAAAAGGACACATCTAGATCTCATAATAATAAAAGCGCTTGGAACAAATGAGTTTGGGATTCATATTGTGGCTTATGCTTCTTTGGAGTGCTTCATTTTATCGTCAGAGGCATCGTTTGTTTAAACTGTGCTTCTGTATGACATCTGGTTTGAAAAGTATAATAACCTATATAATCAGCTTTTAAAATGCTGGATTATCTGTGAGTTTATTGACTCTTCTTTACAAAATCTGTTATTTCTAATTAATTCTCCATATAACTATTACTAAAGCCAACTTGCAGAGACACAAATGAGCTTGATGGCAATGGCTAGTCAAGGTCAGCATTTAACTGCCAGCATTTGCACTGTTGAGGATAATAAATCAGGCTTATTCCTAATCACATACCCTACAACGTGACAAATGTTAGTGAAGCCATCTAAGCAACCATTTTACAAATCGTTTAGTGGATACATTTGGCATTGTTAAACTGCTCCATGCTGCCCTTGGCTGTAAAAGTGTTGTGATAGAATATGTGTGCTCTGTTAGATCTGCTGTATTTGAATCCTGCAGAGTGTATGTGTATATGGGGGGCGTGTATTTGCTTTTTTTTTCTTTGTGTTGGAAATAACAAGAGAGGTGTGACAGTAATAACACCTAATCAACCTGTGGAAACCGTAGCTTCTGAAAGCAATGATGAGTAGCCAGCTCTGTGGCACTATTTTGTATTTCTTGTGTTTTCAGTTGGAAGTTCTTATTGAGAGTAGGTTGCTGCTCACAAGAAATTTTCTGGGTCAACAATAATCCGTTGTGTGACAGTTTTAAGAAAACCCTGTTAAATATCAGAGCACTAGCTGTTAGACTCTGATTTGGATTTGGGCAAATGCGTAAACACAGTGTTTTCACTTGGTGTGAAGTTTAAGACTCAATCCTGCTGTGGCCCACAGATGTCATTAGATTGAATGTGTTATTCAAATAGATATTTGGCAGTAGGCGAGTAAATTGTAAGGTTCTTGATAATTTTTTTATGGTATCTGTTCTTATTTGGACCAACTCTTGAATTTTTTAAAAGAGAGAATGATGTATTACCTAAATAATCTGGATTATTGTAATGAGACTTCTCATCTGGAGAAAAAAAAAAAAAAACTGAGCTCCAAAAAAAGAACTAAAATTAATGTATATATCTCTTATAATCAACTGAATTTAACACTTAATAGGTAAAAACTAAGTGTTACCGGCCTGTAACTTTTCCCACGTACCAGTTTACATTAGGATTACTTGGTAGAAATATATGGGATGTTTTTGTGGAAAAAGTAATAAAAATGGAAATATTTAACTTGGAGCATTCATGAAAAGTATTTTCAAAGTGGAGTTTTAGTGTGGTGTTTCTCCCTATACATATTATATGATGTAGAGCTATACTAATTAATTAAATAATTGGTTTAATAAAAGCAATTAATAAATAGTGTACTTCTGTGTCATAAACGCTGGCTATCTGACCTTGAAATGGGGGCAGAGAAATAGTTTGCTCCACCAGTCAGATCTTGATGCAGATCTTGTTGACCGTGGTCAAGTTGCTAAGAAAGGAATGACAGCCTGAAAGTAAGAGGGATTTGGGAGGAAAAGGTGTAACCATTCCTTGTTGAGAAAGAAAAGCTTCCATGGGAGAATGACTGAAGCTGAGATTTAGCAATACAGTTTGAGCATATTTTTTTGACTCAGCCTTTTATTATTTGCAGGTTTGTACAAATACCACCTTACCTTTGTATGAGGTAGTAGAATAGCATTTTGAATCGGCAAATACTTTGGTGTACAATGGGTGAAAGAGAACATGAGATTTTACAAACAAGCCAAACATTGTTCATTAGAAGATAATCATAGCTAAATCTGGCGTAAGTTGGAGGAGATTTAAGTACCAACAACTAGTATCAATGTTTCTTTGCAATAGAGTATTTGAGAATTGCTCCATGTTAGATACTCCTATTAAGAATGAAAATACCTCATTTGTATTTTATCCTATTCCACTTTTAAACTGTTTAAAAGGATGTATGGGAGTTAATTGAATTTTATTCCAGGATGTTAAGTTTCTACCTCTGGAGCTGTGGCTGATTAGTTGAATACATGCTTTGTATTCAAGCTGTACCTTTCCCTTTCCAGCTATATTCAAGCCCTTCATCTAGAGAAGCACTGTATAGATTATGCTATAGATTATGTCTTTGGTGGACATTTAATAGTAGTCATGGATCAACTGGTGCCTCAATGTGTCTTTACTGGCTTTTTTTACCCAGTAAATCCGTGTGAGTGAAGTTTTATAGGGTAACTCATGTCTAAAAAAAGGCTCTCCCACCTTCTGCAAATCCTACATGACAATTTATTTTAAACTAAAAATAATACATGTTTTATATGTAGCTACAGTATGTATATATAGAGGGAGAATGTGTGTATATAAGTGTCTGTGTATATAAACAGACAAACATCCATACTGCTGTGATACCCTGGAAACCTCAATTTCTCCACAGGAAATGCTCTCTAAAAGAATTACCTTTTCTAAATATTTAAATTAAAAAACCAACCCACACTGACCATTTTCAAGGTGGAAAGACTAAAAAAAATTTTCCTAGTATTATGAAGAAATTGGAACATGCAGCATCACAATTACAGATGCCTCGAGACATCTTGGTGGTATGTCAGAATTGAAATGTTTCCCTTTTCAGACAAAACACTGCTGCTTACAGTGAAAAAGAAAAAAAAAAATCCAAGGAGTTAGTTTTCTATGTTATTGTCCAGGTTATGGACACTTTCTCTAGAAAATTCTCTTTTGAAGAATTTTGTTTAATGAGAGGCTTAGCGTTTTCATGCAGTATGAAACGTGCTAGAGGGAGAAAGTCCTGTTCATCGCCTAAACAAATCCAAATGCAGAGCTGAATACCAGCACAGACTAAGGCGACAGACCCTTTCCTTAGCGGTAGACGAATGAGTGTGCATAGGTATGACTGTGACTGGAGCACATAGAACTTAATTTAACATAGATTTGGTGAGACTTTCCTTTGTCTCTATGACAGATGAGCTAATGCCATCACCTAGCAATTATCAAGTAGTGTGATGTTATGTAATGAAAGTATAAATAGCACGAGGACTAAAACTAGTAAATCTAACAGACTAGCGAGCAGACAAGAGCAGGAATACTATTTGGAACATTTTGATGAGCATCTGAACTCTGTCGTTTAAAAAGACGTTTAGATTTGACATTACAGTAAAGCTGCAGGCCAGGAGAGTTGTGGTCCTTGATCCGGAGTGACATTTGTGCTGTGCCCCTGGATAAATCACTTGGCCTTTGGATACCTCTTTAAAGGCAGATAGAAAATCGGAAAAAGGCAAAAGGTGCGTGCTTGAAATTTCCTAGCAAGCTGATTATCTTGTGTTTGAATTAAGACTACCTGTGAACTTTGTGTCTCAATGACTGATCGACAAATAGCCTGTGACCTGCAACTTGAACTATCAGATTATTTCACCACTGGTGTAAAGTCTTTTAGGGTTGTTTTTGTAGTTGTTTGGCAGTGTTCAGAGAGATAACATGTGAAGCAATGCAAGAGGTCACGTTTACCTGGAGAAGAGAGGCTATGTGGAAGGAAAGACGCTCCCAAACCCTCTGGAGGCGCGGGAGGCATGCAGAGCTTTCATATCCTTCAGCATCTGGCACGTTTCTGTGAGCGTGCCGATTACATTAGGGTGGCATTTCCAGTTCCCAGGGGAAGGGGGGAGGGAGGAGACTCACTACA
This sequence comes from Tetrax tetrax, assembly GCA_009806455.1. Lineage (NCBI taxonomy): Eukaryota > Metazoa > Chordata > Aves > Otidiformes > Otididae > Tetrax > Tetrax tetrax. The sequence continues at coordinate 56,589 of WHYT01015496.1, read as the reverse complement.
TCGTGAAATGTGACTTGTTTTTGAAGAGTACTGTCTTTTAGAATTGCCAGTGGAAAATACTTCCTAAAGATACCTCCAGAGAGTCGTGGATAAAAAATACAGCAACAGAGATGCCCTATCTTTTAAGGAGACAGTAAACAGTTGAAGCTGAGTTAGCAAGATGTATCAGTCTGCAAAACTTCAGGATGGTTTCTGAACTTCCAGTTTTGCTTTTCTGGTACCTACAGTCATATGGAAGGCACTTCTGCACTTGCAGAATGTAAAAAGGCTTCAAAACTACTTCAGAAGTAAACTGTTAAGTTACAGAAATATTAGATGCAAGCTCAAGAACCGCTGTAGTGGTAGGCAGGAATGCAGACAGGAGTGTGCATACCACTTTGCTGTACTACTACATAAAATGATCTTTGTGGTTTTATTACAGATATTCCTTAGCTGTTAAGACTTGAAACAAACAAATAGAAAGAAAAGGTATAGCTATCAGGTTGCTGCCAGTGTAGTTTCTTTGTTTCTTGTTTATTTTCAGTTTTAATCATCTGCTACCAATAAATTCCACTGCCCTTGTGGTAACTTCTCACATTAGCACTGATATATTATGGGTGTTTTAAAACAGACAATAAAAATATTGCACATACTAATTAAAGCAATTCATGTATTCAAGCAGGCACTGCCAGAAAGAGTTGTGGTTTCCTAATTGTTAGATGCCTTGAGCAATATACCTGTTATAAATTCTTAATTCAACGTGCATTATGGCCAGTGTGATTTCAAATATTCATAGCTGTTTGTTTTGTTGTTTGTTTTGTTTTGTTTTTTTTTTTTAACTCCAGCTCTTCATTGAGAAGTGTATCAACTGGATCTTCAAGACCTTCCAAAGTATGTTTGGTGTGTGGAGATGAGGCATCTGGATGTCATTATGGGGTGGTTACATGTGGCAGCTGTAAAGTTTTCTTCAAGAGAGCAGTAGAAGGTAAGGACACACAAACCAAAAAACACCAACAAAAAGAAAAGACAAAATAGTTGTGGGTTTGCTTTTTTTTAATAGCAGTATATATACACGCACACTTAGGTGTTTTCCTATGTGTTTTCTGCTGTTGATAAAATTCTGTTGTTAATCTGAAAAAAAAAAAAAAAAGATTGAATGAACTCCAATTACATGTGGTATATTTTACGTAGGCTACGCCAGAATGTTTGACGGTGTGCGCTTTCTAAAGGATCCATTGTTTTACTCAATGCCAGTGCTGAATCAGGCTGCTTCTCCACCCTTGCAGGTGGCTTTTTGTGATTTTTTTTATTTTTTTTTTTTAATGGACTCATATACAATTGATGCAAACGTACCCCTGCTTCTCCTGTACTAGAGGATGACTACAGCTGTCTCATCATGCTTTGGCAGCCGTATATGACTGTACAATTCACTTAGGTCAGGTATGTCCCTGTGGGTACCTCCAGGGCTTTCGACTTGGTAGTGCATCTGCTTTGTCTTTTAGCAAAAGAGAAGGGACTTTACAGTACTATGGTAGATTGTTGAGGAAGCAGGAATTGATCGTGCTGCTTTTCTTGGAGATTGTTATCTTCATTAAGGACAGGAGCTTTCATGAGAACTATATTTTGATAGCTTTATCATCACAGGAGTGTTTTCCTGACATCTCCCTGTTTTATGTTAATTATGGTATAGCTAGCCTTTGCTGAGCATCTCAATAGAAAGAACTTAGGAACACTCAGACTGCTACAGGTCCTCTAGTAGGTATTCTCTCTCTGTAACTTGGGTTGTCATGAGAGTGGAATAGAGGGGGAGAATCACCTCCTTCAACCTGCTGGCCACTCTTCTTTTGATACAGCCCAGGATGCGGTTGGCTTTCTGGGCTGCAAGCACATGTTGCTGGCTCATGTTCAGCTTCTTATCCACCGGTGCTCTCAAGTCTTTCTCCTCAGGGCTGCTCTCGATCCATTCTCTGCCCAGCCTGTGTTTGTGCTTGGGATTGCCTCAATCCATGTGCAGGACCTTGCAGTTGGCGTGGCTGAACTTCATGAGATTTGCACGGGCCCATGTCTCCAGCCTGTCAAGGTCCCTCTGGATGGCATCTCTTCCCTCCCACCACAGCTTGGTGTCATCAGTGAATTTGCTGAGAGTGCACTCAATCCCACTATGTCACTAATAAAAGTGTTAAACAGGACTGGTCTCAGTACAGACCCCTGAGGAACACCACTCGTCACTGGTCTCCACTTGGATGTTGAGCCGTTCACCACCACTCTCTCAGTGCGGCCATCTCGCCAATTCCTTATCCTTCAAGTGGTCCATCCATCAAATCCATATCTCTCCAGTTATAGAGACAAGGATGTCACGTGGGTCGGTGTCAAATGCTTTGCGTAAGTCCAGGTGGATGATGTCAGTTGCTTTTCTCTTATCCACCAATGCTGTAACGCCATCATAGAAGGCCGCCATATTGGTCAGGCATGATTTACCCTTAGTGAAGCCATGTTGGCTGTCACCAGTCACCTCCTTATTTTCCATGTGCCTTAGTATAATTTCCAGGAGGATCTGCTCCATGACCTTGCCAGGCACAGGGGTGAGACTGACTGGCCTGTAGTTCCCCGGGTCTTCCTTTTTTCCCTTTTAAAAAAAAAGGAGTTATTTTTCCCCTTTTCTAGTCAGTGGGAACCTCACCGGACTGTCACAGCTTCTCAAATATGATGTACAGCAGCTTGGCAACTTCATCTGCCAGTTTCTGCAGGACCTGTGGATGCATCTCATCAGGTCCCATGGACTCATGCATCTTCAGGTTCCTTAGAAGGTCTCAGATGTGCTCTTCTCCTACAGTGGGCAGTTCTCCATTCTCCTCGTCCCTGCCTTTGCCTTCTGCGACCTGGACGGTGTGACTAGAGCATTTGCTGGTGAAGACTAAAGCAAAAAAGTCTTTGAGTACCTGAGCCTTCTCTGTGTCCCGCGTAACCAGATCTTGCATTTCGTTCCAGAGAGGGCCCACATTTTCCCTAATCTTCCTTTTACTCTTGAATTGTGACGGTTCTATGATTCTATAGAAGCTTTTTGTTTTGCCCTTGACATCCCTGGGCAGATTTAATTCTATCAGGGCTTTAGCTTTCCGAACTTGATCCCTAGCTGTTCAGACAATCTCTCTATTCTTCTCAGGCTCCCTATCATTGCCTTCACCCCCTGTAGCCTTTTTTTTTTTTTTTTTTTTTTTGTTTGTCCCAT
>WHYT01015496.1:14729-53361 GCA_009806455.1 Tetrax tetrax | reverse complement strand
TGTCAGTGGGAGATAGCCAAAGGGAATTTGATAAAATATCTTTATTTGTCTGGCTACATATATAAAGAATTGAATTTTTTAAAATGAAATCAGGAGTTGTTAGCTGCCTTTTGGCCAGTGATAGAAGATGACTTTTAAAACGTTAACATCGTTTTTCTAACCTCACTGAAGTCACAGCTTTGATTGTCTCTTGTTTTTCCTCATGATGTAGATGGACCACTCTTCCACTCCAGCACTCTTGAAAGAAAAGCTCCTGTTCAGACCATGGGGCAGGACCTCCCAGATGGAGAGATGGTAGAATACCTCATCTGAAAGGCTGTACCAGGATCTGAGCTGGGATACAGTAGCAAGAAATTTTTAAAAGACATTTTTATTGGGAAAAAATTGTAGTACCTGAGTAATAAAAGAACACTTAGCTGTTTGCTCTTGTATATTATGTCTCAAAAGTCTCTTAAACAGAAGTACGTGCTGTCGTGGCCGTTGGTTAAATGTCTAGCTTGAACGCAGTAAGATGGGCATGGTGTCCTTACAATGATCAGGACAAGGGACTTAGTTGTGAGCATCAGTTAATACAGGTATTCTGAGAAGCTTTTATAAATTTGGGCTGTGGTCAAGGGACGTTTCTCTTGACACTTTCTCTTTACATTCAGTGTAAGAACTCAGAATAGATATTTCACGTTCATAGGCTGAAAAGATTTCCATTTTCAGTGTGGTAACATTCTTCCTTTTTTTTTTTTTTTTTTTTTTTTTTTTTTTTTTTTTTTTTTTTTTGTTTTTGCTTGGTCCAGAAGCTCCATGTTCATCCATGCAGGCCTCCAGGCATTTTTGCCTGACTTCCTCTTTGTTGGGATGCTTTGCTCCTGAGCTTGGAGGAGGACTGACTTGATGAACAGGAGTCTGGTATGGAGAAATGTCATCTCCTTGCAAACACTAAAATCCTTTAACCATAAAAGTGTTGATAAAGGGTGTCACTGAAAAGACAAGACATTTGTATTTGTAATAGATTTTTACTTTATTGTATGATTTTTCTAAATTATGGATATGGCCAGTCATAAAGTTATTTGAACTTTAATTTATGATCATTAATAGAGTCATAAGCTGAAAATACACTATACTATGAGGGAAGCTAAAGCACCTGGCCAGTCTTGTCTTCTCTTTTTCCACTGAACCAGCTTTCTCCAAGGAGAGTAGCAGGCTCGAAGTCAGAAATCACAGCTGTTCTTGCGTATGCTTTGCATTTTTAGTCTTCATTTGTTTGAGTTCCAGGCAAGTATGAGGTAATCTGTCCTAAATCAGAATTTATATCGCTTCTTAAGTTGCTAAAGTTAATCTTTCATTCGTCCTTTGGCTTGAAGGTAAGAAAAAAGGAAGGCATTTTTTTTCATCTCCAAATGGTGCTAAAGACTACAGCAAAAATTACCATCATCTTCCAGTTACTTTGCGTGTTTACTGGGAGATTTTTGACTATTTAAAATGAAAGAATTAAAAAGTTGTATCTTACTAGTTATAGGGAAGCATGTCCTTTTTTAAAATACAAAGATATGATGTTCAATAAATTCCAAATGTTGCTGTTAATTTCTGCTCCAGGAGCCTTAAAGCTAGTTCTGCTATTTTAAGTCAGAGACATAGATCTCTCTTCACCTCCGAAGCAGAAATGCAGTCACAGCAACAGAAGTTTCTAGGGTTGCATTTCTTCTTCACCTGAACATTTGCTGTTTGCTTATTTGAAGTAGAGGGAAATTTGTCTGAAGGAAATTTTTCAAAGTCTAATCAGATGCCATCTTATTTAAATATCCTGCTGGATATAGTAAATGTGCTGTGCACCTCAGTGAGCAGCCTAATAGTAAAGAAATCCTACCTCCGCTGTGTGTTTGAACAGCAGGTTATCCAAGACTCCACTCCAGTAGTAGAAGGGATGAAATTTCTTGTGTAGCAGTCTGCAGGGACTCGGCACAGCTGTGGGAACCGAGGCTGCCTCAAAGATAGGGTTACAGAAAAGAAGTGCCATTCTTCATCTCCCTTTGTGCCAGGCTGCTCTGAAAATAGAGAAACAAAACTATTCAGGCTGCAAGGTCGAGGGTCCAACCCACCAATCACCTGGGGTAACCCCCAGTCTGCGCTGCCAGGCACCGAGTCTGATCTTTCTGCCATTACCAAAGGGCTCCAACAGCCTTCTAGAGACTCATCTTCGCATGAAGGATTGCAAGCTATTGCCAGCCCTAAAATTCAGTGGTAGATAAATTCAGTTCTTTGGCGAGCAAAGGCACTGTGCAGCCATGTAGCAATGGGCCAGATGTGTAATATCCCTGGGAATACTCTGTAGTCTCTGCTTCCAGAAGGCCACACAAGAGGGAGAGTGGTATGTTATGCATAACATATTTTTTCAGAAACAGGTAATCTTCCTACAGTTTTCCCATGCACTGTAAGTGAAAGAACTTCCCAAAGCTCTACACCCTCCAGTAGAAAACAAAGAGAAACTAAAGCCTCTCTGTGTGCCTCCTAATTCTTTTCCTTTGAACTGAGGTGGAAAAAAATATCAAGGTATGACAATTTAAATACTGGAATGTATAGCTCTTGAATAATTTGCTTCATTAGCATAACTTGATTTTTTTATAAAATACTGCTGGTGAAGAGGAAGGTTTAACTTATTGATCACATAAGGAAGCAATTTTTTTTAAGCTGTAGAAGCTGAAACTGATACATTTTAGAAAGTAGTTTTCAGTGACATTTTGGAGTGCGTGCACCCATGAATTTTGTAGGTCTGTGCTACTAGAGTTAATTATACGGACACTTCTTCACTCTCCACTCTTCTGCTCATTCACTGTAATGGAGTCAGTGTTTTTCCGTCACAGGCTGCAATTTTCCTTTTATCCACTTTCCTAAGGTCAGTGGCCCCTCTAAATTCAACATCACTCAGTATAGATGTCCATATGTTTTCATAGAAATTTCTGTGTGGGATTTGAAGTTGACTCTGTTCCTGACCTGTTGCAAGAATCTGTTTTACAACCTATCAAACAGAAATATTAGGTGAAGAGCAAGCAGATGGGTGATCTGCTGAGGGCAAGTGAGCTGGTCAAATTCATGTAGCAGCTGCTACTCTTGCTATGCTATGGTTAATAGGTGTAAAATAAAATTTAAATAATTAAGTCATCATAGTTTGAAGCTGCCGCCAGCCTTCCATGCTTTTATGGATACAAAAAAGACTTTTCCTGGTTTTTGCTCTGGCAGGCAGTATTGCTCAGTGAAATTAAGTCTTCATTCCTGCTCCTGGTTAGCTTTAGCTACTAGGAGCTCAGGAGGCTGGTAGGAGGATGGAGCTAGAAAGGCTTGCACTGGGACCCCAAAAAGGGGGAAAAAGAAACCAAACCAAAAAAAACAAGCGGCAAGAAGTGGGACACAAAAATTGAAAGAGTAATAAAGGATAGAGCATGTATTACAATTGAATATTTTAAAGCTGGGGAGAGGTGGAACGGGAGGGAAAGTTTTCCTGGTGGCTCTTGGAATATGTGGCCTGCATGAGAAATTCCAACTGACACTCAAGAATAAATGCTGGATGTGTGTTAAATGTGGAGGGCAACACTGATAAAGCAAGCACATTGTGGTGGCGTTTCAGAAAGAAGGGAGTAGGTTTGGGAATTGTCTAGGTGATACAGCGTCTTGGTTTTAAAACAAGCAGAGAATGGGTGAGTGTAGCAGCTGCAGTGCCACAAAGAATTACAATTTGGTTAATTCCTGGGAAAATTATATGAAAATATTTTATATCAAGGAAGCTAAAAATCAGCATTCATTCCCTTCCAAAAGCATTAATAATTTCTTCCCTCCCCCAAGACTTTCCAACACTCACATTTTATTTTTTTTTTTAATTATTGTAACTGATATTTACCATGTAAGCGAGTGTTGCTGTGGAGAGGGAGAGAGGCATACAAGGATGAGAATTTAAATATGGGCTGCTGTCTAGCCTTGAAAAACAGTTGCATGATGCTAGGAGGTCTGCATGCAGCTTTTCTTTCTCTGCACTCTTTTGTTTGTCTTTTGTTCTTTGTTTTATGAATACTACTTTCTAGACTGCTTCATCTATCAAACATATATTTCGTAGCTGATAGCCAGCCTGCACAAGCACAATATGCAGTAAACAGAATATATGCAGTGGTAAGGCTGGTTTATCCTGGGTAATGGCCTTCCATCACCACAAATTCAAGCATCACACAGGCTTTCATGTGCTTACCTTCTACATCCTTGTAAGAGAGGGGAAATTTTGGCGTTCTTATGATGTGACAGGGAACTGAGTTGCAGTGGTTTTTTTTTATTTTATTTTATTTTTTTTTCAGTTATTCTCTTTTTTAACATATCACAGGGTGATGTTCTGGTAGATCAGTGTCTTCATAAGGGAGGGATGGCCCTGTGAATGCATGCTGATGTAAGGTAGCCACAAATATTTTAGCTAACAAAAGTTGAAATGTCACAGTTGTTAGTTTAGTGCTTTGAGTACTTCAACTTCCTTTTCTTTAAAAAGGAATGGATTTTTATCATGGGCTGAAGGTATACAGGGTGCTTCCTGGGAAATTACTCTTTCAGGTCGTAGTTCCAAGATGACTGAGTCATTTGTGTAATGTAGTTATACAAAATCCGTATGTCCAGATGCAGCAGGTATTTCAAGCAAACGGGAAGTATTCAGACCACCATGGTACAAATGATGCTGGGAACGCTTATGTGGAGTATTGTGTATACTTCTGGTCACCAGCATGTCAAAGTTTGATTCAGAGTCAATTAAACACATTAGGAGAGCTTCTGAAATGATCTGGGGAATAAAAATTTCTTGTGTCAGGTGACTAAATGCTTTTAGCTTTTTTTAGCTTACCCAAAAAGAGTCTGAGATGGGACATGATTGCTGTCTATAAATATTTCAGAGTTGAGGCATAGGCAACTGAGAGGGAGGAGAATTTATTTTGAACTAAGAACTGTACTGAAATAAGAGTGAATGGGTAAAAATTACATGAGTTAGTCTGATATTTTGAGAAGGCTCCAAACGACCAAAAAGAGGAACTTCTAGGAGCACTTTCCTGAGAGGAGTTAGAAGGATTTAAGTGCCTACTTTGAAATGGAGTGTAAGAGAAGTAGCCGATGTATAATATGATTTGGTTGTCTGTGTTAGTAAATGATGAGCCAGAGAGGTCTCTTTTGGTTGATAGTGTCCTGCTAAGGCTGGAAAGTTCATCTGACTCCAAAAAATGAAGGAAGTAGGAGTAAAAAAAAAGAGGGAATCAACCATCTAATGCATTTTTATGATATTCCACATGTAATGATGGTGGATGCCCAGATCTTCACGTGGATACAGGACTCTAGCTTTTAAATATTGATGTACTCAGATCTTGCATAAGGCAGAATTACTTTGTATTTGTACTAGCAGATTAATGTCTGTCTCTCCTGCAATAACTTTTTTCATTCTGAGTTCAGAAAAAAGCTCGGGAGAGTGAAGTCCTTTTGAAATAACTCCATCCTATCCAGGTAAGCCCCTGCAGGTACCTCCAGACCCTATCAGGTGACCTCTGGATTGGTTGCATTTGTTGGTAATCCTCTCAAGTGAGTGCCTGGCTATAGAGAAATCCTCTGTCATTGGTCTGGCTTCTCAAACACTGTGCTCTTGGGGTTTTGTTTTGTTGTTTGTTTTTTTTTTTTAATGCCTAGTACAATATGACTGTAAATGGGTAACTAAAGCATGAATGAACATTTGAATTGGAATTTGCAATTGGGCATAAATATATGTAAAAGATCTTCTATATCAAACAGTGTAAAGCATATCAAATATCATAAAACATCCTTAGTCAGATGCTTTACCTCCTTGTAGCTATGGTACTGCTTCTTAAGAGATACCACTTTATAAAACGCTGTTATCTACCTGCCTTGACAGGCTATCAAAATAATGTTATAATTTTCACTTTTAGTAGCAAATAGCACTTCTCTTCCACAACCCTCAAGGTTCAGAAAATTTTTAGAGCCTGAAAAGGCTTTTCCAGTCTCAGGTTAAGTAGTTAAGAGCCAAAAGGGGATAATCCTCCAAGGTGCCTTCAGCGAAACAATGTTAGAGATAAGGAATTTTGTGGTGTCGTGGCTGAAAGAAATTCTAAATAGATAAAACCTCAAAATAAATATATAAATACATAAAGCCAGAAACAAAACATCTTTTTGTATTTCCTAATGTAGTTTTAAATAGGAGGATGGGAAAACAGTCTGCAGACGAAAAAAGGAGATAAAATGTACATACATATCTGTCTGTTATAGACAGAGGGAACAAGGCATCTGCTAGCATCTCAGATATAAATAGAGTGGGAAAAGGTAATGGCAAATCTCCCATTGCCTTAAAAGAAGCCAGGATTTCAGCCTTTTTTTTGCAGCACAGTTTTAGGTTGTTGAAAATTGGGAGTGCCTCTGTTAGGTTTGAAGTCTAGACTTAGACTGAGACTGTTTTTCCAGGTTTTTTAGAAACAATAAGGGCCCATGGTCAGCTTTGAAGCCCACAGTTCTTTATTATTTAAGGACAGGAAATTTTTAAAGACAGAATCACTACCTGGTTTTAACCTATAAACGTGTTTGGTGCCATCTCTCATGGCTGAGCTGTCAAATCCAGGCCCCTAAGAAAGGGAACGTGAGTCTGTCAGTCCATTTTGACCTGTTTTGAGCGTGATGGTGATGTGGGGCTTTTGTATTGTCCTTGTCCACACTAAGAGCAAGCAGAAACAAGCAAGTTCATTCTCCTCAGGGGTCAGGTGAAGGGCTGCAAGGAGCTGCCGACGCTGTAACAGGGAGCTCTGCGATTTCTGCAGAACCGATGCAGCGGCTTGAGTGGTTGCTGGAGTGACCAGTATGTGAGCTTTCTCTGTAGCGTGTACCTCATCTGCGATCCTGTGATGTAGGTGTAGCTGAAGCTGAAAGTCTGTGCTTAGGGTCTGCGCACAGCAGGTGAGAGCATGTGCTTGGGACTCGACTCGTGCGTGCTGTGGCTCCAGTGCAGTGAAACCTGCCGATGTCCTGCTCCTCTTCACAAGCAGCGTGGCAGACCCTTTCTTCTCCTGAAGGGTCACCTGAGGTGGTTGTGTTCTCTTTCTGCTCCTATGTGTGGGTTCTTATATTAGGTGCAATGGTGGATTTCAGGGGTTTTGAGCTGCTTCACTTTTTTTCAGTTTGCTTTTTAAACAATATGTTGGCAGGAGAAAAAACAAGTTTGCAAAATCACAACTAAAAGTGGAAATAATGAGTGCTAGTGGCCTTATATGGTCTTTGTTCGTCTGCACCGCGTGTAATGAGTTCTAATTCAGCCTTAATTACACAATCACATACAACTTTTTCCATTAGACCTCTGCCTTGTTCATGGAACAGATTGGATAATGTTCAATTAATGAGGAGCTATTCAATATCTTGTATTCTTCTCATTGCTCAGTATATGGTTCTGTGCCTTCACTGCTGATTGCTATTCATCCCTTGCTCAGAAAGACATAATTACTCATTTCTTACAGAGCTTTTCTGTGGTGCTCATCACTATAATATCCAAGTGCTTCACAAACATTGTTTAATTTATCCTTGTAATACAAGATAAGATGAGTAGTTATTACTCCTGTTTTACAGTCAAGGAGTTAAGACACAGATTAAGCTCAGGCATACCCACTTATTTTTGGATTCATGATTTATGATATCTAGGACCTCAGGGGGCAGAAGTACTTGGCATTTTATAGCACTTCATATGTCCAAAGTGCAATTCCTGTTGATTTTACTTGGACCTACGATTGCTTAAACCACAGCAAATTAGACTGAAGATCTCAAGTTGGATATTCGAGGAGGATAGTTAGTGATTTTTCTTGCTTATTATTATAAAGTAAGTTCATGACAAAGGAGATACAGTCCAGTTCTCCAACGCACTGTTCAACTGCCTCGGCCATTGACTTTCTATCTTCTCTCTCTATTTCTCTCTCTTTCTTCTTTAAATTTCTAGAATCCTTTGTGTACTTTGCTTTTGGTAGAAAGCAAATGTGGACTTGGAGGACGAGAGTCCCTTTGATTTTGATGGTCCTGATCTGTCCAAAATCACTGTCTGCATTGTCCACAGGATAAGCTAGAAATCTGGCAAGGTGGGACCGAGGGTATGGATGTAAGATGTACTGTGGTTAGAGACTTCTGTTAATCTGCTGTGGGGGTCAGAATTCAGGTTTTGAGGTGTTGGGAAGTCTGAGACCTCTTACGTGTTCAGTGAGAGCAACTGGAGGGGGCAAGGTTCCTAAGTGGTGGTTCATGCAGGATACCTTGGTGGTGGTGCTTCCTGGGAACTACTTGCTGCTAAATAGAGACAGGGTGCCTCAAGGTCTTTGGAGCTGTGCCTAAACCATTTGAACTGAATTTGGGAAGACTGTAATCCACCTTCTCTAGTACATAATGATACTTGAATTAGAGGGAGTTTGTGTTAGTGTTCCTCAAATTCATCCTTCCCTATCTTTGTTCATACAGTACATCCCAACATGTTTAGTATTTCAGTTTGAACCTTTACACCGTATGAGTTTTCTGCACAGGTTACTGAAACACATTATTATGGTGTCATTAACTTACAGTCTTTCCTGAATATGCTGCAGGTGTTTCACAGTATTATTTTTCTTTTTTAGAAGCTATACTTTTCTTGTTTTATTTCAAGTTTCCTTGTGTAACGCTTCATCTGATATTGGGTATAGCATTTATTTGATATGGAAGATGGGCCTTATCTCTTCTGGATATTCAGAACATAGACTGACTTTCAAGTCACTGGGGAGAAAAATGCAGAAATGGAAATAGCCTCTACAATAGAAAGGCAGATGCATTATTTTAAAAAACAATGTGATGTCCATAAAACAGAAAAACAGTATAACACTGAGTAAGAAGAAAATTGGGTTTCTTTGAGACTTTTGGTACTGTTCTTGCAAGATGCCAAAAAAAGGCGTTGCCGTTTGTGTATTGTGTGTACTGACCGTTCTGATAAAATACTTTCAATTCTTGTAATTTAATGTTTCACACCTTTTCCAGAAAAGGTGATGTTACTGTCAGCATTAATTGTATCAGACTTCTACATCTTGTCTCATTTGTCTTTAATTCTTCTTGATTCTTGCTGAAAACCATATCCAGAATAGCGGCATTTTCTCCACTTACTTCCTCTTCATGGCGTATATGCATTAATTCGAGCTACTACCAGGCATAAGAACTAGAGCATAGTTTTGTCACCTGCTTCATCTGGAAATTCATTTATGTTGCACTCCAGTACAGAAAGGGACTGGACTTGAGATTTCATTCTTAACTGTTGCACCACTGCCTCATTTCTTTACATCTAACAGACAACTAATCCAACTCCTGTATTGGAAGTAGGCATATGGCAAACAGTTCTTGCAACGTCAGAACAGCAATGCTTATTACAGAGCAGGGTGAAAGATGATATTAAAAAAGGTAATGTTACTTTCTTAGGGAGAGACTGTATGATACTGTGTGTGGGAACAGATCAGAGCAACCAAGCTATAACTTTTTCTAACGCGAATAATTTAAACTGCGATTTGAAGGTTTCCAAACTTATTCTATGCTCTGTACAAATACCCTGCTAAGCTTTTTCTTCATTAGGTCAGGACAGCATTTTTAATTTAAAGCTAATGCCAGTGGGGAAGAAGTGCAATAGTCCTGTACTTTCAAAACTTTGGGCATTTATGCAAGTTTTCTATAAACATATAGGAATCTAACTATATCATCCCATTTCTGAAAGAGCATTTTTGTCTAGGGTATTTAGCTGTAGATGAGTATTATTATATGTATTTTCACAGACTTGTGCTCTAATTTTTTTTCTAAGAATAATTATATATTTGGAGCTAAGCATTCAATTATTTATTCAGCCATTTTACCACGTGGACTTAGCAAATGGACTTGTGTTAGCCTATACACCATATCATGCATGCAAATTCCACTCTTAACAATGCTGCTTGAAATTATGTAAGTGATAGGTGCTAATTTTCTCTGATACAACAGAATGATAATGGTGGACAATTGGGAAAAAATAATAATAAGTACTTCTTAGGTTGTGTGCACTGGCATACTAAACTACTCATGAAATTAAACAAGGGGAATGAAAAGACATTAACCTATTTTAAAATGATGTCTTTTATTTGCAGTCTTTTTAGTAATAGCAGAAGACAGTATTCCTACAGTGATAGCACCATATTAGTGGATGAAACTCTGTAGCAGGTTGTACATTTGTTTGGTGCAAGGTGCACACTGCCAGGCAGTTGAATTCTAGCTACTCAAGTGTTTTATAGAGCCCTGGGAACTACAAGTGATATTTCATATTCTTGAACTTTTGCGGTGTCATCATGCAGGTACTCTGTTCCGAATGTGGGGCAGCAGACAGTCTGTCAAGTACATTAGATATGTGTATATTTTAATACAGCAGCATTGCATACAGCTTCATAAAATAAATTAGTGTGTTGGAAAATAATGCAAGCACTTGGATAAAATGGTTGCCCCGAGCTGCATCTTTTCTTGTTGCACTTCTGTTTTGTGAAGATATCTACGTCCATGTAAGAAATTTAGAAAGAATACCTACCAATTATTCCATGTTAATTATTCATTTAAAAGTAGGAAGAGGAAATATGACAAGGATGAGATCTCTCACTGACTGTTTAATAATAAAAGATCATTCATGGAAAGCTTATAAAAAAGTGAAGGACATAAAAGCACAAGCAACGTACGTATTAGTACATGCTCAAAGAGACAGAACAGGGTTGAACTGCAGTGGTTTTTTGAACAGTGTTTGGGTAAATTTGCTTACCTGAGCTTCCTTTTTTCCAAAGAGATAGAAAATGTTCCAGAAATAGAGAACTGAAGGACAGGATCATCTTTCTGACTTTCATTTCAACTCTTCCTATTGCCATTCTCACACTGTATTTTCTATTACCGTTCCACTAAGAACAGGAGAAAGTCCTTGTTACTGTCACCATTCTTACTGTCCTTGAAGCTTTCAATAACAAGTTCCTGGTGGAGGAACAATAAGCCACCAAGAAAAAAAAAGTAGGAAATGCTATGTGTGCTTTTACAAGCACAGTGCCCATATAGATTCAGCAGGCAAAGGCAGTTCTGAAGTATCGCCATATAATGTAGGTGGGGGTAATCCAAAATCCATATGCGTGTGCAGTACGTGGATTGTGCAATCCAGAATCAGTATGCATGTGAATTTCTTGGAGGCTTTACTTAAAGTGAAGATTGTCAACTGAAGAAGCGAGGGAAATCTTTAGAATTAAACTGAGATGTTGGAGAAATTAAGATTTCAGCTGAAATCAGAAACAAAAGTTTATAAAGAGAGAGGAAGAGGGCCTCTGGCATCCAGAAAGGGCCGTGGTAAAAACATTTCTCCCATTCCAGACACGGAGGTAACATCATAAAGTGGGACTTGCCAAGCCTAATAAAGAAAGATTAAATTTAAAGTGACAGAAGGATACTTGTTCAGAAAAGTCTCCTGGTGCTCAGGTCCATCCTGTTTTTGTCACAAAATGAGCTGGCACATGCTTGTGTGCGTGTTTAGCTTGTGTATCTCTCCTGTGTTTTTACCACTTGCTCTGCGTGCTTCCTCAGCTCTCTGGGTCTGGTAGGGGAAGGGTTTACAAACAGCAAAGCCATTTGAGAACGTGAGGAACATGTGTGATAATCCAGGTGCTGCCAAAATTCAGCCTAAGGGACATTGAGGGCCATGTGGCTGATTCTGTAAGAGATAAAATAGCAAACCTGTCTGCAGAGGAGGGCAATCAAAGGTTTTGGGGACAGGGGTGTGAAGAGGGTCATCTGCAGCAGTGCAACAGGTATTCTGTAGCATGTTTTAGTAGACTGCTGGTGAACTTGGTGATGGCTGAAGTCAATCTGTTGCTTCCCTTTGGTTCTTTCAGATGTGAACTTTTTCTCAGTTAAAATGTGCAGAGCAAATATTACGCTTATTCTCCATTTGGTCAAATTTATTGTGTGTATTCATTTTCATTAATCAGCCTGTCAGAGGCTTTTCTTTTTTTTTTTTTTTTTTTTTTTTTTTTTTTTTTTTTTTTTTTTTTTTTTTTTTCATGGTCCATAAACATACTGTACCTTTTGTTTGCTGGGAACCCTTGACCCTCAGCAGAACCGTGCCTTCTCAGTGCTTGATTAGCTGGGTTAATTTCATTTTGCACAACTGTAACTAATGGCCATTTAAAACTGCCAGAAGCCCGCCGTGGGTTTCTCCTCGTGCCTGACTGTATTTGTGAGCAGCACATTAATCAGTGCTCTCTGTCACGCTTTATTGCTTAATGATGAGGGTTAACTGACCACTTCCTAGTAATAATGAAAAACAGAGGTCAGCAATCACTGACTGAGCAAAGAGAGGATCTCTTCCGACTTGTACTTTTACTCCTTCATCCTCGGGCAGTGACAAATGTGTCCGCTCCACCACTTAAACAGGGACGCTTATCTTTTAAAGTTCATCTTAATTATAGATCAATCCGTGTCACATGTTTACCCAATCGAAACAATCAAAACCACTAAGCCAGTTACCTAATTAAAGTTGATGTAATCGTATGTGCGGGAAAACATTGTTCGATTTAGCAAAGTCTGCTTTTGGAGTGTGTACTTGCAGCCCTAATGTAATGTGTGGATGTGGCACTGGAGCTCCCCATCCCAAACGTTTTTATGATGGTTCAGTAATCCATGTCCTTTCCAAGCATTGTAGTTTAATTTCTATGTACAGTGAACCGTAGTTCACCTTACTTGCACATTTTGATGATGCCGATTCCCAAATTCGTGTTGAAGGATAGTTTCAAAAATTTTTTTTCTCAAGTTTGTAGTTTTACTACTGATCTTGATTTGTCCAAGCTTCATGGACATGGGGCATCATGCTAGCTACCGTGGTGGGTGGCCTCCCTGGCCCGTGGGTGCCTGTGCTGAGGTGGGCAGAAGTTACTCCCCTACCTGAAAAGGCTGTGGGGACAGCGTGCACCGAGAGGGGGGGACAGCCAGCGTTCGCCTGCCTCCTATCAGCTATTGTGTGTGCTGGCCTCTGCCCACTAGCCAGAGGTGTGGGGGGAGGCTGGACTGCACAGGGGGTGTGGGAGCACAGAGCTTGCTCCTCCAGAGCTGCTCTGCTCAGTGGTTAGGACCTTAAAGCTCCATTTCCTCTTCCTAGAAATTTTAGAAAAGCAAAGAAAGTAAATTGAAAGCCAACGTTGTCGTTCTCTAAGGTAAATATTTATGTGAACTCCTGAAGCTGAACACCAGGTTATGAGAGAGATTTTGCAGTCTCCTGTATCAGCATGGCATATCACGTGCTGTGGAGCTGCTCCGATATCTTCCGCTCTTCTCAGGAGCGTGCAGGCTAAAGAGGGAGAGGTGAAACAGGACGCATGTGGGACATGCATCACTTGGTGCAGCGCTCATCTAATACAGCAGCACCTGATGGACCACTGTCAGGCCACGTAGCTGTCTGGTAGAAGTGACCTGGGGGGAAAATAGTGTTTCTTGGGGTCTTTCTTGCATCCCTAATTTTCTATGGCTGCTGCCAGCTGTTTTCCTCCTGCCTACAGAGAGCAGTGGAGGTGGCACCAGGCCTGTTTTGGTCTCAGCCCCTGGAATAGGCTTAGCACATGAGTTCCCAGGGGCCATGACAGCTTGTGAGCAGAGCTGGGAGCACCAGCACCTCGCTGCAGCTACCTTACCAGGAGCCACTGCCTCTCATGGAGACTGGTACCCCAACCAGGGGGTTGTCAGCCTCCTTGGAAAGCAATCTCTCTCAAAAATCCTGAACACTCAGAAAAATCAAGTGTGTGACAGGTCAGGATTAGTAGATGCTTTTAATATTTTTTGTCTTACTCTCTTTTGGCTTCAGTTTCCAATCTGTAGAGATGGTTGCCCTGTCTTCTAGGAGAATTGAATCTTAGGTTTCCTGACAGTATAGAGATAGATATTCTCTTGACTTTCTGCTTCTGAGTAATTTTCTTCTCAGCCACTTCTGTTTATTCAGTTACCACAGATCTGCATTTCCTGCCTCTTCTGTTTCTGGCCAGCACTCACCTCTGGGCCTTTTCTCTTTATAGAATCATAGAATGGTTAGGGTTGCAAGAGACCTTTAAAGGTCATCTAGTCCAACCTGCCTGCAAGAAGCAGGGACATCTTCAACTAGATCAGGTGGCTCAGAGCCTCAGTCTACTTGGTGTTTAGTCATCAGCTTCCACACTGTCAGACTTTCCTGACCATTTCCTCTCTTCCCCAGTTTCTCCAATATACTACTGCCTACATCTCCTTCCTTCCTCCACTGCTTTTTTGGGAGCCTTTCTCCTTCCAAGTCTGCTGTCTCCCGTATCACCTGTCCTCTCTCATCATTAAGTTCCTGGTGATTCCCTTTGCTTTTGCAACCTGTGCCTTGCTCCTCTTCCTCCAAACTCTTCCCTTGTTGCGTCCCGAGAGTGTGATATGGATTTTCTGTGTGCAGTCCCCATGCCAAAGCATTGCCTGGCACATGGAAGAGCTGGCTGGAGCATAAGCTCAGCTTGGACCCTCTGCCCTGGTCCATGCTCTTTGCAGAAGTAAACTTTGGAGGTTGGCAACCAACCTCCACCAAAAGCTTTGCAAATCATATCACGTACAAACTGCAACTTTTCAGTGTTTTATACTGTGATCCGTTATAATTTTAAGTGATAATGTATGAGATGGCAAAAGGCACATCTGTGGTATCAGAGCAGTGATGCTTCAAGGGTCTGTCTCAAAGTGTGAAGGCTCTTGAGCTTTCAAATATATCTGCGAAAAATGTAACACGGGGGAAAACCAACATGTTTCTCCCTACCCTTATTCACAAACTTACTTTGCACTAACCTTAGTACTTCTAGCTGATACATTCTTACGCTCACAAAATAAAATTCAGCCTGAGGCAGACATCCAGCATGGAAAGTTTCAGCCCTAGCTGCTAATGTGTGGTAAAGTTACACGCAATAGAAAATGAGTTCTGAAAATGAGAAGTGTCAGGCAACCTTAACTGTATGTAGTCCTACAAGATCCACTGATGATAGTCTGGTTTTTGACAGATTTCATCCAATTTGCAGATTCATTTTGACGTATACTATACAAAGAAAGGCGGGGGGGGGGGGGGGGGGGAAGTCCCTGGAGTAGGACTCTCAGGCTTATAGATACCACCTTGTAAGTAGTGAAGGCAATGATCAACCATGCAGTCATTTTACCTTCTGCCAGACCTTTAAAACTCTGCTGCAGAAAGTCCATTAAAAAATTGTCGTATAAAATGAAGGCACTGATGCACTGAAGCTGAGACCTGTTGACTTTGTGCCAGTTCTTAGCTCATTCTCATAAATCTAAATGTAGGTTGCAGGTAAGTGTTGAATTATAAAAATATTGCAGAAATTGTAACATAAAGCTTGCTTTACTTGCCATAAACAAAAGTCTAGGCTGGCATGTAATTCAGATATGCATATCCAACACAATTTTAGTAATAAATGCTGACTTTCCAGTAAATATTGCAGACTTCTGTCTTGTTCCAGGTCTCCCTCTCCCATAGTTTGGGGTTTTGTTGTTTGGTTGTTTTTTTTTTCCTATTTATAAGCTAAAAATCTGTCTGGGGTATTTCAACAAAATGGAACTATGAACTTTGCTTCTTTGGACCATCAAGAAGTGATTTGAAGCACAAGCTGGGTGAAGGGCGTTGGGGTGGAGGGTGGGGGCACGTGGTTACCTTTAAGATAACATTTCTGGGCGGGCTCGCCTGTCGGTAGATAGGGAATCCTACATGCCCAAACATGGCTATTGGCCTGGAATGTGGCTTGGGGATTATATAGCAAGCTGCATCCCAGCAGGCTTCTTTGCAGGCTGCCTGCAGCTGGGCTTTGCTTTTTTTTTTTTTTTTTTTTTTTTTTTTTTTTTTTTTTTTTTTTTTTTTTTTCCCCTCCTCCTGGCTTGCATGTAAAACCTGTGTGAATGGTAATCACCGATTCCCTAGATCAGACTCTTGCAGTATCTACATGACTTTTAAAGTGTCTTTCCGTAGAGCCCTGCTGACAGCTCAACAGTTATATAAAGTGCTGCCTTCCTAAAAATCACTTCCCAGCACTATCAGTGAGTGAGGAGCTAGGCAAATCCAGTTACTTTCCTGCTGGGATATAATTTGTCATTTTTCAGAATCGTTCCAGCTGGCTTACACAGTCCAAGGTAAAAATGTTTGCTAAGTCAGGTCTCTACCTGGGTGGGATAACTTGGTGCTATATATTTGTGGCAAAGACTGCAGAGACCTGTGTACACGGGTAACACTGTTTATTTTAAATAGTCCTCTTGTGTCACAGAAAATAAACTTTAGATGTGAATGACTTGTTCCATTATCAGCAATAAAATGTGACATTTAAAGCAATACAATCTCCATCTCTTATGGTAGCTCAGTTACTCATAATTCATTCCTGCGAGGATTTCACTGGTATGTAGCCTATTCACCCCCCACCCCAATCTTATTCTCTTCATCAGGTCAAAATCTTTGTGTACTCTTTATTCTTAAAACTAAGCACATGCTTAAGTGCCCAAGGCAAAGGGCTTAAGGCACGTGACTGGAGACTTGAACTAGGCTGTTATCATTTCCCGTCTGTACTTATCGGAGAAGTTACAGGCGGGTAAAGGGCTACTTTAAATTTTCTTGGTAAATCACTCCCTCTGGCTTCTAATCATTTCCGTTCCACTTCTCTGGACTTGCTCCAGTTTGTTTATATCTTCCAGTAATGAAGTGCCTGAACTGCATACAATATTCCAGGTGTGGCTGCAAAAGAAATGCATAAAGAGAGCACTGCCATGCCAACATGCTTCGCTGTGTAATGCTCCTACAGGAAGAGCCAGAGGTGTTACTGACACTTAGTTCTCCTCTGCCACATTGCTTCTTACATCCCAATTATCCTTTTATGCCTAGGTGTCTTTCAGTGTTGATGCTTTCCAAATTGTGCTTTATTATTTTGCTTTGTTGTTAACTCTTTATTTTGAATTACTGCCTTGGTACGTACAGTAGCATTTTTCCAACTGCAATTTTATTGCTAGTTTCCTGTCATTGCTTCTAACTTCTCTGCACACTTTTGTATTGTTTTTCTATCCACACTTATGTGACAACTCCTCCTCCTTTCTTCTTACTTCCAATGAAAAGACTGAAATAAGCAGTAGTCCCTCTGATACTCCGCAGGATATCTTCCCAGCATGATAAACTGCCTGCATTTGGCAGCGTCTTATCCTCAGTAGGAATTTGCTGTAGAAATTCTTAATGACAGAGTTGGTATAGGGTTTTCTCATCAAGTAAATCTTGACAAATAATAACAATGAACTGGATTCTAGATTTCTTGCTTACTGTATAAACGTTTTTTTCAGGTGAGGAACAGAAGGAGAGAAAGGTTAGTGGATGAGAAATGTAGTGGAAAAAATGAACTGGGCATTGTGCATCAGTGAATAAATAAAATATATTCACTGCATGAGTGCATCTCCAACAGTATTTTCATATCTGTGTATTTCACCCTTTAAAGTAAGTCTTTCTGATCTGCTGGGTGGCTCAACGTCTTTAGGGACCATTACCTTGGAAATAGGAGGGGTAAGGACACTCCTGGAGGCAGAAGGAGTCTGCTGTGCCCAGGAGTGAACTGCCAACCAGCATTATTTTTTTTTTTCTGCAAAGAAATAGTGGGGTTTTTACACTTATGGCCTTATTTCCCCTTTTACTTTGTTGTAGACATTTAAACTTGAGTAAAACAGAAGTAAAGCACTGTCATTTCTATTGTGCAGAGTCTTCTACTTGCTTTATACAGGTATAAATGGCTTTGTATTCTTGGACTAGTTTCAACTTTTCCTTGCCAAGAACACTACTGCAGGAGAATGTGCGGACCTTCAAGCAGTGCAAGAAAGCCCATGAGGATGATGCTTTACCTCTTTCAGAAGCTGGAGAAGCTTTGCAGAGGCATTGTGTGCTTGCCTCATTGTGACCTGCATGCCCTGCTTTCCAGCTTTTTTTTGTCCTCCTGAAACTCATGCCTTCCATGCTTCTACAATATTTTGAGTTTTATTCTCTTACCATTTTTTGCTGAGTTACGTAGCTGATGGATAAACTCAAGACCAGGGCATAGGTGCTGTCTGGAAAAAAATGAGTTTCCCCAGTTGCATCACCAGTAGCATAGAGAGGTCATCTGTACCATATGGGTCAGGGCAATCCCAAGCATAAATACAGACTGAGCAGAGAATGGATTGTGAGCAGACCTGAGGAGACGGACTTCAGGGTTTTGGTTAATGAGAAGCTCAACATGAGCCAGCAATGTGCACTTGCAGCCCGGAAAGCCAACCATGTTCTGGGCTGCATCAAGAGAAGCGTGGCCAGCAGGTCGAGGAAGGTGATTCTGCCCCTCTACTCTGCTCTGGTGAGACCCCACCTGCCGCACTGCATCCAGTTCTGGAGCCCCCAACATAAGAAGGATGTGGAGCTGTTGGAGGGGATCCAAAGGAGGGCCACAAAGATGACGAGAGGGCTGGAGCACCTCTCCTGTGAGGACAGGCTGAGAGAGTTGGGGCTGTTCAGCCTGGAGAAGAAAAGGCTCTGGGGAGACCTTGTGGCCTTCCAGTATCTAAAGGGGGCTTATAAGAAAGATGAGGACAAACAGTTTAGCAGGGCCTGTTGTGATAGGACAAGGAATAATGGTGTTAAACTGAAAGAGGGTAGATTTAGACCAGACATAAGGAAGAAATTCTTTACAGTGAAGCTGGTGGAACATCAGAACAGGTTGCCCAGAGAGGTGGTAGATGCCCCATCCCTGGAAACGTTCAAGGCCAGGTTGGGTGGGGCTCTGAGCAACCTGATCAAACCTTAGTATTGCCAATTAAAACTATCAATGTGAAGCAAAATCTGGGAGGTGATACATGCCGCTGGTGGAGGTCATGACCAGCTTCACTGTGTAGTGATTAAATGATCTGTTGGACAACTTTTGACCAGTATAACATTTTCTTAATAACTGTTAGAGTTATCTTGGACAGTGAAATTATTGTTTCTATGTAAGTTGGAGCAGGTTGCCCAGAGAGGTGGTGGATGCCCCATCCCTGGAAACATTCAAGGCCAGACTGGACGGGGCTCTGAGCAACCTGGTCTGCTCCTTGCAGGGGGGTTGGACTAGATGACCTTTAAAGGTCCCTTCCAACCCAAACTGTTCTGTGATTCTCTAGGCTTAGAGGGACTGTAATAATGGCAGGGCAAGTCAGGCTCAAGTCATCTTTTCGTAGCATCTATTCCCTTTCAAAAACTAGTTCACTTCCGTACTTTGTCTTGTCTTACAGCTATTACCTTTGCTTTTCTACCTTTGCTAGACTGACTAAAAGTCAGTCAATCTCTTTGGAAAACCTCCGAAACCTGACAATGACCAATCTTTCCACATAACTTCTTAATTATTTCTGCATGTGCGTTTTGGCTGTGCTCCAACTTTGAAATCATTATGCTGCTTCGGAGTGTAAATAAGTGGAACTGGATTAATAAATTGTATGAAACGTGGTGCCATACTTCATTATAATCCACTTATCAAAGTGGAAAAACCTTTTAGTACATAAAGTGCATCTGCTTTTAATTTGCATTTTGATCTTTCCTTTGTGTGTTTTCAGACACAAGCATACTTTTTCAGGAAGGCTTTTAATGCTGGTGCCTGGCAGTTTCAAAGTTACTTCTGAAGACAGCAAAACAGAGCTAGGAAATTTGGGATATGTTAGGAAAAGCATAGGACTGGCTTATCCTCTCATAATTACAAAATGGGGTGCACTACATCACACTGAAATCTGGCGTAAATAGAAGGAAGATCAAGTTTTTGATGTGTTTTTAAAGTTTCCATTTCCTTAATTCAAATTTTATCACTTTTACTTACAAAACATGTTTCAGACAAGTGGAATTTTGCCTTCAGTCACTATCATTTTTCAAAGATAAAAACAATTGCTTTTCATGCCAGTGGTGAAACCTGCCATTTACGGAATACAAAAAAATACAATGTCAGCCGCATGAAACTGAGGTTAGGCTCGTACAACGGCTTTACACTGAGTGACCGCCACCCTCAATCATCCATTTGCTTCACTGACCTCTCCTGCAAGCTTTAGACGTGATAGCTGCTGCTGAAGACACTGGGCTTTGGCAGCAGCTAACTTCTGTCACTTAAAATACAGCAATTTTGTCATTTGTGAAGGCTAACCCAAAGGATTTTCGTGCTGTTCGTACATACGCTTCTTGTAAGCAATGACATTTCAGTTCACGTGAGTTTGTATTAAATAGCTACTTGCAGGAAACTAAAATTAATTCAATCTGCTTAGTACTATCGGAATTTTAATTACGAAAATTGAATTAGAACTGCAAAAAATCTGTTCAAACGTGCCCCTTCTGAAGTTAAATGTGAATAGAGTGAGGTTTTTTTATTTTGCTTTTCTTAAATGTATTGAATGCAAGGGGTGAAGGAGCAGGTACCCTAATCCAGGAGTGAATTCTGGATATAAATTGTAAAATAATTGGTCTTTAGTTTCCACTGAGCAAAACAAATTTTGAACAGCAATTGCGTTAATTAGGCAGAATGATCTTTGAAAGTAGAATGGAATAATTTGACTTATGCCTTGAACGATGTTGTATTTACACCCTGAGAGTACTTTTTTTTTTTTCCCCTATTGTCCTCTGTCTCTTTTTTTTTTTTTTTTTTTTTTTTTTTTTTTTTTTTTTTTAGTTTTGTTTTCAGTGGCCACTGTCATTTGGGCTGAAATTTGACATATTTGTTTTTGCCTGAATATCCATTCCCTTATAATGAAGGCAAGGCCTGATCTCTTCAAGATCTCACTCAGGCATATCAGTTATGTGTCTGAAAAACTTGGTATGATTTAAGAGATGACTTTTTTTTTTTTTTAAACCCCAGTGGTAACATTATAGATGTTGACAATGCCAGATGCAGATTGAGTCATCCATGGCTTTAGCGGTTCAGGTCCTAGGATGGTTTCAGTGTGAAAGATCACCACTTGTTTTATTTCTGTGGCAAAGCAAATTGCAATTCTTAGTGAAAAGGTGCTGTAGTGAAGGCGTGGGTCCGGCACACAGCATGACAGCTGTCACCAAAAGGCAAAATTTGCTCTCATTTTGAGGTCGTCATGGTGCTGGTGCCGCGGTCAGAGGTGTCGGATCCAGCACGCCTGGCTGAAGAGGCCCATGGAGGTGTCGCTTGTGAGATGATCTCCAATAAAATTTGGGATAATTAGACAAAGCTTTGATTCATCAGTGTTATTGCTGCTATGTGATGCTTTGCTCAGCCTTGTGAGGTCAGACGAGTAAGTGGAGGGTTTCACCCTGTATTCAGGGGCACAGAAGGGTTACCCTGTCCTGTTCAGGGGTTTGTGAGCAGGGACTGTGGACGGAGCTACCCGGCAAGTCTGACTGGAATTCTTGGGGTGGGGAGGGCTGAGACCTGTGGCTCTGCAGCAGCTTTGGAGGGGTGCATGGAGAGACCCACTTATCCCTTTAACGATGAAAATAGTGATCGTTATTTGTGTAATACCCTTTCTGCTACTTAATTTATATTTTTTGGTTTGGATTGTTACAGGATTTTAATAGTAAACGTACTGTGAAATTTCATTATAATTGTCAAATCTTTTGCTATCCCCTCGTCCTCTCTTGTGACTGTTTCTTCAGATATACTTGGGATAACAAACCTGAGATTCCTTTTACAAATAAATAAATTGAGAGGAAAAATAAAGAAAATAAATAGGCAGACAAGTACATATTTCGAAGGTTAAACAGACTCCTTTTTAAAAAGCTAGCAAACAAATGCAGGAAACTTTTAAAGTTCACTTTGGTGAGCATCTGATATTACTTTGGTTGACATTTCTGTGTTTGGGATCTCAAGAGATTCTGCTAAAAGGTTCTGTTGTGATAGTATTGCTTGCAGCCTTTAAAAGAAAATTATTACTGTCCAGGGTTCCAGAGGAAAAGATTTGTTAACATATGTGCTGACAATATTTTAAATTGTTGCTATTATTCATAATAATATTCATTATTTTGAATTTAGCATATTTCTAGTCTGAGTTGTAGTAAACTGTACATGAAAAATGCAAGAGAAAAATATGCTTTGAAGATAATGTGTCATTCACACAGAATAAAATTTATGATCTGCTGAGCATGCTAAATGCAGGAACATAGCAGACTTGAACTTCAAAATGTTTGCAAAAACCAAAGGGTAGCCACTTTTTTTTTAAAAAGTTAACAGAACATTTTCACTGAGATCAAGAGTTGGGAAAAGTTTTACTTTTTTGGAACAAACTGTCTGTTTTTCTAGTAATAACTTATATAAATAGCATGCATCTCATTGAAGGAGTCAGCCCGGAATTGCATGGGCTTTCGAAATGCAGAATTAGAGCTGTATACCTTGCTTTTTCTGTCTGTCCTATGAGAATATAAGTTGTCTATCAGTTTGCATGTTCCATGTGATTACTACAAAGATAGTTTGATACATGCCTGAATGTGTCAGTAGGATAGTGGGGCAGACTAAGCGGTTTGAAATAGTGAATAGAGGGTAACAGGGTTCAGCCCTATACGCAGTTACAAATACAAATATTTTTATGGAGGTGAATATTTTCAGTGGAGTATTCACTGAAGGAGCATGGCTTCAGGAGCCATACAGTCAGCTAGAAATCCTTACATTAGCAGTTAGTGCTCCATATTCCAGAATACACCCCCCACACCCCCTTTCAAGCATTCCCTTAAATGAACTTGATATTTCACACAGATCTTATTTTACACTGTATGCTTCCCGAAATCCAGTTGTAACAGGTAATTGTAGAGCACGGTACTACATCATGTATGTAAATGTAGCAGAGTGGTTGACCGCTTCCATCAGTAAAAATGGAAGGGTATTTCAGTTGCAGTTGCAGATTTTTGCATGATGCTTATTGAAAAAGTCTTTCCAGTCCTTCTAGACTATTTCTTGTACATTGAAATTTTCCACTGAAGTGCATTGAAATTTGTAGTATGTCAAGAATGCCTTATCAGATTTTTAGCATGAGAAAGCAGAACTAGGCATCATGCATGCAACATGATCTCTTATAAATCCATCATATATACTAGTCTGCAGATAACAGCATCTAGAGACCTCAGAATTAGTCTTCAGTTAAAATTTAAAACAAAATGAAAATTTGGAAACTTGCTGTGAAGGAAAATGCTGTAAAATATTAGATGTGATTAGATGTGATTTTTGTCAAAACAACATCCTCTAAAACTCTTATTCTCGCTCCTTATATTAGTGTATCCATTACAATCTAAAAACAAAAGCAGTTGAACTGAAAACTAGTCTCAAAACAAACAAAATAATTTAGCTCAATAACAGGATTATTTTGGTGTTTGTAGATATTTTTCCTTGATTTTCCTCCTAAACAGATTTCCAGTGCTGTGTGATTTTTCTGAATTGGAAATGCTGTGCAAAGATCAAATACTTTTCCTATTCCTTTTCTGTGCTATCTTGTATCGTTCAGCATTTTTTTTTTTTTTTACACATGAAAAGGGAATTACCACCTAGTCAGTCACGTGGCCGTGTTTAGATTTCCAGCATGCTGAACTGAAAGCTTTCTTAGCTCCTGTGGATTTTGGGAGGCTGCAGCTGTCCTCCATGACCGACTGTTGATGTGGCTGGTTGGTACAAACTCTCCCTCTTTTGTGGAGATGACAGGGGGAGCCCTGGGGGGAATGGTTTCAGTACCAGTTTGGGGCATATCTTGTGTTTGGTGGCTCAGTCCCTCTGGGTAACGGAATGGCTGGAGCACCAGGGACAGGCTTGGAGAGGCTCTCAAAATTCTGCAGCATGTTTTAAGCATGGCAGAAGAAAATGCGTGCATATACCACAAAGATTAGATATTTAAGTATATTTTCCTGCTCACTTTTCTCACTGTTGTTAACAGGTTTTGTTCCTGCTGGATGGTTTCTCCTGCAGAAAATAGTAGCCTTGTTTGGGCTACATCCCATGCTCCCTTGCCAAATTTCCTCTCTCTCCTTGATCCCTCTCATCAGTGCCCTTTCAGTCTGCTTAAAATAGTGAGTGAGAACCATTTTTATAACTTCTCGTCTCCTTTGCCAGGATCACCAGACTGTACCAATTGTTTTTGTTAACCTGATCTCAGCCCAGTGTGAAAGCAAGTTTCCTGGGAAGGTGAAGGTGCGGGAGACAGTCTCCATGTCAAAATTGGCAGAGCACTGGAATCTGTGCTCTTCGGTGTGCATATGGAGTGCATAACAGTATGTCAATTTGAAACACATCTAAAGCATCCAGGGACACAGCCCTCCCTGCTCTACTTCCAGAAAAAAGGGGAATCGGTTGTGTTTCTATAGTCCCCGTTGGAGGAAGCGCTGGTAGTTCCTCTGTGCTTTCAAACTCTGGCTTTCTGCAGGAAACAATTGCGGTAGTTAACACAGAGAGCATTAAGTCATCGTCGTGACACAATCACCACCTAAGGACAATCTGCAGGACTTTCTCTGGGATGCCGAGTAAGAATCGGTAACGTATTTCAGATTAGACAGAGGAAGAAGACTGGGTGATCACAGGCCAAGGCCAATGTGCTGGTTTTGTCAACACTGTTTAATTATACCATGTTATGATTAAATAGCAGTTAAACATAAGACTTAAAGCACATAGAAAATTTATAAAAATACTGTGTTGCAGAACACTGCTGTGTTCATAGACGATCCTCACTATTTGAGCACCAACTGATGCTTTTGAAAGAACCCTAGCTGGGTTTTGTAGACCCTGCAGAAAATGATGCTGTTGAGACACTGTTTTTATCCATGTCCCAGGTAGTTTTAATATACTTTGCTTCCATGTTTGGAATGAACTGTAGCCATACCTTGGACTGCAGTGTAAATGTACCCGATGAAACCAGTTACTTGCTAAATGGAGGAAATAATACATTTGGAAGGTAAATGAGAAGACTGAAGAAAGAGTTGTGGAACAGAAAGGTAAAAGACTGAAGATGAAAGTAGGTAAAGGAGAAGTTTAGAAAGCAAGTTTTATTGAAGAAATAAGTTTTACTGAAGGAAAGAAAAGGGGAGAGGGGAGTAGAAAGTAAGGAGATTTACAAAAATATCAGAATATAAAAATGGTAGATAAATTCAGTAATATAAAAGAGCAGAGAAATTGAAAGATATCTTGAGATCTAGAACTAGTAGAAGGTAATTGAGGAGCAAGCAGGAAGTATCCCAGATATGGTGAATATTTTTCCAAAATCAAAACAAATTTTAAATAAGTTTCTAATTTATTGTAAAGGAAGGGAAAGTTCTAAATTCTTGCTTCAGAGAAGGATTTAGACTATACCTGTGCTGTAAACACACTCTGTAATAATGTTAATAATAGATATTGTAGTCTTGAGCAACTGGCAGATACAGCCTTTGTCAGCGGCCAAAAAGCGTATTGTCTGGAAATGATACGGTCAGATGAGTAAAGCTCTGGAGTAATAAGTGAGATAGTCTCTGAAGTCAGACTGAATTTTGGGAAACCCTGAGATTTGATATCTAAAATACAGACCCTGAGCATTCGCTGTATAAAATGAAGGGGCAATATTCGTATCTAAGTTCTGTACCTTGCCTGCGGCATTTATAAGCTTATTCTGCATTACACGCAAATCTCAGCATAAGGAATCAGGTTTATGAGTTTACTGTGGTCAGCCTGGACTGGTTTAAACAGAGCTGAGGAAGTTAATTATCAAATGTCTCAGGTGGGTCTAGCAATAAGTAACTAGTTATGGAGAGAGGGACTCGCCGTGGCTGCAGCCTTTGGAGCTGCGGCAAGGGGACAGGTCCCGCCGTTGCATGCGGATGGCTGGCTGGGAGGGACTGCCCTAATCTGTTTCCCAGGTTGTTCGAACCAGTTCAAGAGCAGTAAAACAAGGTTATGTAATTGACATGTGATGTAGCCTAAAATAGTGACTGCAAACATAGGCTGCTGTTGCTGGGCAGTTGTCAACTGCTAAAAAAAAAAAAAAAAAAAAAAAAAAAAAAAAAGAGCCCTCAACTGTGTAACAAATAGACCTTTTAAATTGAAATGGGGTTCTGATTTCCATTGAATAGCGGGCATTTTCCTCTTTTTTTTTTTTAATTGCAAGAAATAGAGGCTCTGTGAAAACTGAAATTTGGAAAGAGATTCGTCATTGTACTTACCGTGCTGATTTATTGGAGAGTACCTACCTACTGCAGATGGTGAAATAAAAACCTCAGGTATATGCAGTTTGTATCTTGATAGTGTGACACAACTCCTGTCAAACAGAAAATCCTTTTCTGTATGTGGAAGATCATTGTGACAGATCTTTACAGTATTTTTATTTATATACTGACCTGTAAAAGGTGGAAATAGTTTATTTTTATTAATTAAAAGAGCTTATATGGATTACTGAGATAACATCCGTTTCACAAAATCTGTGAAGGCTTTGGAGCTGGATGAAAGGAGCACATCGCATAGCTCAGTGAGCACAAACGAGAGGTTAGGATGTGCAGATTATGTGATTTCTTGCTGTAGGAGGCAAAGCCCTTCATTAGGACTATATCAGAAAGCATAAAATCCTGGTGTTAAGTTCTGTTTTCTGACCAGATATTTTTCAGGTGAGAGGCCTCCCTTAGAAAATCCTGATGATTTTCTGCAGCATGTTTTCTTTGTCTCTCCTTCAGCAGGGAAGGTCTGTAGCCCAGGTCAGACGGGTTGCAGGGGCTGGGCTTGTGCAGTCTGGTGGGCTGGTAGGTAAAGGGAAAGGACAGACTTGAGTGGTAAATAATATTTATGGAATTGAGGGAAACAGTGTAAAATTATCGTGGAGATAATCTTCCCACTTGGGAAGTATGGAGAAATCGAAGCCCTTATTTCAGCCCAGAAGCTGCAGAAGGGATCCCAGCTCCAACGTGCAGATCTACAAGGCAGAGGTGGAGGTGGCTTCCAGCTCCTGTCTCTTCAAACCCTGGAAGAAGACTTGACTGTTCTGGCAGCCTGCGGGGAGAAGACAACTTTGCCTGCAATTTTATGAGTCAAAGTATTAATTCTCATTGTGGAAAGTGTTTTGATGTGCTTCAGTGGGACACTATTTTTAAAGCTGAGTTTTTTCCAAACTGCTTCCGCTTTGTTTGGTCCTTGGCTGCCACTCCTGTTTTCTCCCTTTCTCGTCCTTTTGCAAGACTTCCTCAATCGCGTCTCCTTCTTGGGACCCAAAGCACACTTTGTTTGCAGACGTCAGACCTGGAATGGCCTTTGGACTTTTCCCTTACCTTTCCCGGGGGATATTGCAGTGGGGGTGTAGCTCTAGCAGAGGGGAAAAAAGAGAGTTGGGTCCCCAGGTAAAATTGGGGAAGGACACTTGAAAGGCCGAGGTGCCGCAGGAGGGGAAGCTGGGCGTTAGTGGCGCGCAAACGAGCATGAGTCAACCACTTAATGCCATTGCCAAAAGCCAGATCTGCTCCAGGATTGCGTTAGCAGGGCTGCTGTGTGCAAGGTGCAGGAAGTAACCATTTTATTGGGCTTAGTGATGGTGAAACTCAGGAAGAAAAATGCATCCGTTTTTGAGCACTTTGTTTTATGAAAGAAGCTGGAGGAGAATAAGAGGAATGACAACAGATTTAGGAAACATGACCTATGAGGAAAGATTGAGAGAATTGGATTTGTTTAGTCTAGCAAAGAGATGGGGAACATAAATCTTTCAATAGGCGTGAGATTGTTGTAAGAAGGTGGCGATCTATTATCCTGTATGTCTTGGGGGGAGCGCTAACATCTCTTTCTATGGCAAAAATATTCCTGTTTGCATTAAATGCAAAGGGAAAAAACACAGCTTCAAGGCTAGCTAATCACTAGCCTAATCAAATGGCTTGTAGGGAAGTTGCAGAATACCTTTCCTTAGAAGATTTTAAAGACAAATTTAGATAAAGAGAAAAAAAAACCCAACCAACAAACAAGAAAAATAACCCACTGTCTGCCTGAACTATTAGGGTAGTCTTATCATGCTTCCCAAGTGGGCTTAAGTTAAACAGTCTTTGGAGCTTCTTCAAGCACTATGCTTTTTTTTTTTTTTTTTCCTTACAAAATTTAACCTTTGATCATAGCAGCTGCTGTTTTAACAGGAGAGCAGAAACGTAGAAGACTCGTTGATAGTTTGTAGTTCCTGACTCAGACTTCAAAAAAACTGAGGGGAAAAAAATAATTTTTAGGAGGAAGATAAGATGTTGAATATTTCAGAAATTTCTGTAATTTTCCAGTTTTGCCTTAGTAACAGAAACATTGCTGATGAGAAATATCTCTACCTCATAGCTATTGCAGCCTTACATATCTGGCAGTGTCATGGCCCCTTGAGTGCAGCACTGCTCTGCACACGAGCTCATCTAAGCAAGTCAGTTTTTGGGACCAGCAGCTCAGTCATTGCGCTGGAGTCTTAAAATGGGGAAAGGCACAACTTCAGCTGCAGCCTCATGTTGGCAGTAATTAATAGGCCAAATAAGAACAGCTTTTTGTCTTCCTTCCTTTACTGATGAGTTTTTCTTGTTCAAGAAAATGTAGTAGGAAGGAAGATGGAATTTCATGAATACTTCCTTTTTGTTTTCTTTTGTAAGGCCATAAAAGCAGGGAATTAAATAATCTTTGCAGATTATTTAGTCTGCAAAGATTAAATAATTAATCTGCAGGTGAGAGAGTTGGAAACATTAAAGTATTTTTGTGTGTACGTTTGGATGTGTTATTCTGTGGTATGTAGTGACACAATAGCCCGGAAAGTGCAAACTCAAATATTCCTCTAGCTCTACTGTGAATAGGACAGATCTCTATTTCTTCTTAGTGTGTAACTGTGTAGTACCTATTAATTGTTTATTTTGAACAGGAAATTTCCTGGCATCTTTTGTAACTGTGTATTTTAGATGGAACATGAATTAGCTCATATAAGTGCACTTAATGGTGGCACATGTAAAAATTACTTTCTTCTTAATGCATTTAGTAGATGGGAGATAAGAATTCGATATCTCCTCTTGTCACTTTCCAGCCCACTTGTGGGTGATTAAACTGGGTAAAAAGAACAACTGAATTAAGCTAAACAAACTACACAAGCAAATCGATATGTGTCTTGATGGAGGTGGAGATCTAGCACCACAAAAACGTCAGCCTCTTTGCAGGATGGTCTCTGTCACCTCATTTGGATTCCGAAGAGCCCCGAAGATCTCAAGAGCCCTGCATTAATTTCAAATGTGTAGATTTTTGTTCTTATTCTGAAGTTGAGGGGCGTGAGTGAGGCTCATGCTATACAAATGGAAGATGCTGATTCATGATGAGACTTTGCTTTACTAACTTGTTTTACGAAATTGATTTTATTTGAAACATACCATATTTACATAGAAATCTGAAGACTTTTTTTTTCCATCATAGATGATAAACTTTTAAACTGAAAAAACTGTTCACTATTATTTCATAGCTGTACTGCATGTAGAGAGTTTGCCTGAATCCGTTGTGGTTTTTAAGGGATTTCAAGTTACTTCCATTAACATAAGCTTTAAGATGACTGTGGTTGGTTTTTTTTGTTTGTTTGTTTATTTTTTCCAGAAATTAAAAAAAAATGACAAGACGACATTTGTTTTTTAGAAAGACTTTTGCCTTGCTTAGTAGAAGCTTACAGTTTTTGGACCATACCTTAGTATTCTGAGATGCATGATTCAAAAATCAATGAGCTTTTACCAAGTTATATTTTCTGAAATTATTTGATCTAGAGTAGATAGGCCAGAAATTAATAATTGCAGGCTATGTAAAGCATTTGGAGTGTGACTTACGGAGGTATTCTGCTACTGTTGTGGGACTTCTTATGAAGTCACAGTGTGACAGAGGTAGAATCAAATAAACATTTCCACAATATTTAAGAATATGACCCAGATAATTATCCTGGAGTACATAAATGTTAACCTCTTTTTATAAAACCCATTAACTTTTTAAAGCGGTAGTGAAAATGTTGACTTATCATGTGTACAATTTCGTAGAGCAACCTGCCTTCAGGGTGATTTTTTTGATGGGGTTCATTTTGCAGTATCAGAGCTGACTTGTCATATTAATAGCTTGCACTCGCCTGTGGAAGCCTAAAAATGGTATTGCGGTACTCTGTGATGTACAAAGGACGTAGTATGAGCACTGAGCAATTCTACTTGTGTTACTGGCAGAAAATAACCATTTTTTCTCCTTTCCCGACAAAAAGATAGTATACCAGTATTTGTAAGGGCATATAAACTATCTTTATACCATATATCATTGTTTTAAACACTTTTGTTTTCTACTTTAATTTTACTTGCATGCTGTCTGTGATATTTCTTTAGGAGATGTGCTCAAGTCAGTACAGAGCAAAAATGCAAATAGGAATTAAGTTGACTTTTCTCTTGTGTATCTGGTTTTTGTATAGATCACATCATAAAGTAAACATTGTGCGATAAGTGGATTTTAACTTTGTGGTTAGCTGAGAATTTTATCTTTTTATTGTGTAGCAGACGTGCTTAAAGACCAGCTAATATATACTGGTGCCATCACTATATTCTTTATTTTGTGCCTGATGTAACTTTATGAGCTCATAATCATTAATTATTTTGCCTAAGTTTTATTGGGTTTTGACTGTGTTGTAGTGCTAGGTAAGAGCCCTTATTAAAAACCCTTATTTGCCCATCTGCTTGTTCAAACATCTAAAGCATTATGTAAGTGATGATACGTTTGTGGATAATACACTAACACTTCGCTTATTCAAATAAGATTGGTTCTCTTTGTCCAAGATGCTCAGTGAAGAGATGCAAGAAACAGCCCAAACTTCAGTTCACTGTCTAAATAGATACCATTGGGTAAGGGTGAAGGGAAGTCAGATGCACAGTCGTAGAACATTATTTATCTGAATTTTTAAGGCAGATTCCTGAAAGAGTCCAAAACAGAAGCCAGGTCTCCTGTGTCCCGTGAATATTCTCTTTGTCCTTCCCTAAGGGAGCACGTGTGTATTGTGGAAAATAGCTTGGCAAGCATATTTTATACTTCTTGTCCTACAGCAACTCTATCCCTTTATCAAGCCTGCATCTCTGCTCCTACTCCCCGTGTGTGTCAGCCTCCCATGTGTTTCAGTACAGCTCTGCTCCTGAGCCCTACCCGGGCGTCCCCTCCCATCCACGGCTGGTGCTTGCTTCAGTCCTTGGTGTCAACTTTAACGTTATGTCTACAGCTCTTGGGTTTCTGCACATTGCACCTGCTTCGTTCATGACCTGCTTAGGAGCCTCTTTGCTTAGTCGCTGGTCGGTGTTACAGTGTTTGCAATCTGAATATTTTTTTCTCTGCTGCCTTGCATTTCGGATGTCTTTGGTTATGAACTTATGTTTAGTTTACGGAGTAATGAGTTTCTTGCCTTATGTCTAAAATGCCTGTCGCTGAGACTTGGTC
Organism: Tetrax tetrax; assembly: GCA_009806455.1. Lineage (NCBI taxonomy): Eukaryota > Metazoa > Chordata > Aves > Otidiformes > Otididae > Tetrax > Tetrax tetrax. The sequence goes on along the minus strand of WHYT01015496.1, from coordinate 21,901 downwards.
GCTCTTACAGCCCCCACCACGTAAGCCTGCAACACGCTGTTGTATTTTACACAGGACTGTTTTCCTGAACTTTACATGCTGGCAAATCCTGCAGCTTTGCCTTAGAGTCTGTTGTACTTCTGTGTGCTGTGTCCTCTACTTTCATCCTTCCTCTGGAAACCCTCTGCATTGCTTTCTGTCGCGTCTGCTGCAAACCGTTTGTTCAGGCTTCCCCAGATCCTCGTGTGCCATCTCTGGATCAAGGCAGCTAAAATAATCCTCTCCTCTCGCTTCTCCTGTCACGGTGCAACAACCCCTTGTAGCTTCCTGTATTCTTCCACATCAAATTCAAGCACTTTACTTTGAAAAGTCCACGTGGTAGTGCCCTCGTCTGATACACTGCATCCATTTGCTCTACCTGTATTTCTCCCACAAAGCAAAACGCCTTTTGAATCTCCGAGTTGTTAAATGCCAGCCTGCTTCTCTGGTTGTCATGTGTTTCCCTCCTGCTAAATGTTGTGTGTTAAATACCTGCTGTCTCCTCAGGAGTGTTTCTGTGGGGCTTTACAGAACTGAAATAACACGGCTGTGATTTAAGCCTGTTTTGCTAAACCCTTCAGAAACCTTCTGCTGTATAGAAGGTAACCGACTAAATCGGAAATCAAGCATTCCATGAACTGGTTGAAGAGACTGAAATATATTGGGAAAGTTGGCCTCTACTTTGTATTTCTGCTTCAGATTGCGAACTTCTTTAGCATGAGAACAGCCCCTGGTTTTGTACCAAAACTAAGAGTCGTCACGGTGCTCTATGATACAGCACTTGTTTGAGCTTTTTCAAATCTTACCAATCATTTGAAAGAGGAATTCCAGTCCTGCTTAGAAAAAAAGTAATGAAGTATCTCTTGTGAGTGACACATTGAAACTCTTTCCCAAATTAAACAGAAGAGATGCTCATAGTAAGGCCCATGACAAATCACCAAGATTATTGGGAAGGTTAAAGAACGGATTGGGAATGTCTGCATTAATAAGAAGCTCAAAATGACTGCAAAACAAGAGAGAAGAACAAATTGGAATTATGTAAATAACATCCTCTAATAATGTGTTTTGGTTCATTCAGGACAGCACAATTACCTGTGTGCGGGGAGGAATGACTGCATAATTGATAAGATTCGGAGGAAGAACTGCCCAGCCTGTCGATTACAGAAATGTCTGCAAGCTGGAATGAATTTAGGAGGTAAGCAGAATATTAATAGTTTGGTCTCTTAATTTGATTAGACAAAAACATTGGAAATTTGCAGCCTTTTTATAGTTCTGGCAACTGCATGATCTCGAAAGTTTAAGGTGGAATTATCCTGAATAAGTGCTTAATAGCTAATAAAGTCTGTGTCCTTGTATATCAGGTTTTGGAGATACGTATTTTATGGCTCAGAAAAAAAGAAAAGTGGAGGTTTTATGATGACAGTAATTTTTAATGGATTCTCTCCTATCTAAAAGTGTTAAAGTTTCAAGTATTGTGTGCTTTTTTTGGTGATGAGCATTCTCTTGAGTACTGAACAACATTTTACACCATCATGAAAGCAAATTCACACATAGTGAAACCTCTCAACTTTTTTTGTTGCTTATGCAACATTTGTATTGATTTATTTCTCTGATTGTTTGGCTATGCAATAATTTTCATGTTGTTACTGCATCACTCCTATAAAAACAACAAAAAGGCAAAACCTTTTCTTAATAATTACCAAAATTATTTTGAAAACAGTACGGTAGCAAAACTTATAATAGCTTTTTTCCATTGCAGTGTCTACACAATTCTGGCTGTGCTTCAGTGGGCATCTTGTTTCCAGTCATCACCTGAGCAAATTGTATTACAAATAATTTTTTCCCACCACTCTTAGGTTTATGATGTTGACTGTTAAGGGGGGTTTGGATACTGCTGTAGGTCCTTTCCCTGATGCAGAAAGTCACCCTTCCCTTAGACTGTTTTCACTGTTCCAGAAAATTATAACACCATCACATTAATTCCTCCAAATAATTTCCTGTCTCACAATTTGCTTTTTATCCACCTGGACCTATTCTCCTGGTAGCTTAGTTTAGTCCTACAGACAGATTTAGCTGCTTGCCTTTCACAGGTTACATGCAAAATCCTGCTTCCTGACTGCTGCCTGGTACCTTTTTCTACTCCGCAGACTTCTTTTTCTGTCTTGTCTCCTGGCAGAAATACTCAGGCAAGCCACTCCTTACTTTTTGGGGGGAGAGCAGCCCTGTTAAGACCTCTTTCAATCCCTTTCCCAGTTTTGAGATGCTGTGTTGCCCCCTAGGCTCTTTGTTACTGCTTCCCAAAGGAAAATGGGGCCAGATTGTGGCCCACTGAGGGCTGACAGCTTTCCCTTGATTTTGATCTGCTCTATTGAATCTAGTGAGGGAAGCAGAAAAGCACCTTTGATGAAATGGGAGCTCCGAAGTAGTAGCTCCTTCTTCTCAAATAAAGGTGCTGAAAATGTGTGCAGTCCAGGAAGCCCAGCTCCCTGGAGCTCTGGAAATTTTGGGTGGAGGGCATCCTCTCCTGTCGTGCCTTGCGCAGTGCCAGCTGAGCTCCTGCAAGCCTGCCTTCCTGGACGGGCGCACGTGCTTAGCACCCTGGTGAAACACAGGGCTGCCATCCCACCTGATAACCTTCTGAAACAGCAACGCGCGGCACTTCGTCTGCAGTGTCACGAGTTCATCACTGAGATTTCCTGGTGTGTCTCAAAGGACGTGTTCACACGGTGTCGTCTGCTGAAAAACAAGGGAGGGGGTAAACGTTGCTTGAGGGAGTTTCTTGAGGTTGTTGGTTTTGGTTTTTTTTAAATTGTCTGGAATGTGGTAAATGAGGAATGCACTGAAAAATCTTCCCTTGTGTTGGAGCTTGGTAGTCTGCTGGAAGTTTTAATTAGTGATCTGCATTCAGTGACCTAAAGGGCCAAGTCTGTCTCAGCCCTGTACAGCCAGCACACGGCTGAGTTTCGCGGTTTAGCTGTTTTAGTGGTTTTCTTCATGTCGAGAAACTAAGGTGAGATTCTCCTTCCTGGTTTGATCCCTTTATGCCACATAAAGGAACTAATATGGCATAAACAGGTCCTTCCATCGCTGGCACGAATGAGAGTGTGAGAACAGCTCTGGATTTCAGTGCAATAGGGTGCCTTCTGAGAGAAAGGCCACGTAGGAGGCAGAGGACATGGCTGCTGGAGAGAGGTAAAGTGCCTGCAGCCCCAAGACAGTGTTACTCTTCCGAGGGCCCCAGGGGCTGCCAAATTTTGCTAACACACCTTTTAGCCTTCGAGCCAGCCCAGATCTGGCAGGAAATGTTGGTAGCTCACGGCCATTTGCTGCTTAGGCTGTCCTTCTTTCCTCGTGGTGAGCTTTGCATTGGGCATCTGCAGGGGAGCAGCACAGCATCTCAGACTTAATTTTGGGAACTTCTGTGTGCTGTTGCAGGGAGTTTCTGATACAATGGAGATCATAATGAAAAAGGAGGTGGAAACGGCGAGAAGAGATATCAATGCATATTTGAATACAGTAAATTTCTCTTCATATGAATTTCCAAGGTTTGGTGTTAAATAACGTTCTTTCATAATTATCTTGAGTAGACTGTATGTTCATATTATTATGAAGATACAGTGTAGCTTATAGTTTCATGTGGTCAGCCTAGTTTTGCCAAGAGTATATTACTCCAATAAAAATTGACTTTTACCTGTTTCTAATTTGGATTTATAAGCAAAACATGCAAGCATTTTGTTAATCAGTGTGATCAGTAAGGAGCTGGATGAAAATGAGTTTATAAATACAGTTTAGTTTAAGTCCTGTCTGCAGCATAGTACACTCTATAGCTGCACAATACTGTGCTCTTTGGTGCTGTAGAACTAATTTAAGCTCTCACTTTCCAAATGAAAGCAAAGGTAAACACAAAAACCAAACTGTATCAGAGATGCCTATGTGTTTGGTTCGTGAGGAACAGAAGTAAGATGATATGCAAAAGGGTCATACGCATAGCTCAGGACTGAAATGTGTGCAAGTTGCTGAAGCCATGGACATTTGTTTGCCACTTGAACATAATTATAATGTTTTATCCTTCCATTAAAAAAATAAACAAGCAAATCCAAACCTCCAGTTGATCTAGAAGAAATGCTGCCTTAGGAAACAAGGCCCTATTTCCCATGGGCTGGAAAAGAACTTGACTCTACTTTGCAGCTCTCTCCATCTACAGATGGGAGTGAAAGACTCCAGGCTGCCACCCAGCTCCTCCTTGTACTACAATACAGGGATTATAAAGCAAATTTTTTAATTTGAAAGTTTGTGATTGTCTTCCTACTGTTAGTGAAGAAGAGAGTTTCTGTGTTTCCTAAAGCACATTTTTTCCACAATCTCAGATTAATCTACTGATCTTTTTTCTTTGTTGGCTTTTTTTTCCCCCCTTTTGGTTATATTCTTTCTCAATATTTCAAAAATGTTCTTTCTTTTGTTTACTGTGTCAAAGTGTTACAGGTTTGTTTTGATGGCATATCATCTGCTTCCCAGCATGCTAACATTTTTTTTCTAAAAAAAAATAATATTTTGATGTGTGGCAGCATGCCATGCTTTAAGCACCTTTTAAAAAAATATGTGTAGTTCAGTGATACAAAATACACCTTTTCATGAATGCTCAACGAAATCAATTTGGCAGTCTTATTGTTTACCTCCTGCTTTTGTTTGTTGAAAAACTGGAGTGTTTTCCAAGCTCTTATACCCTCTAATAATCTTTAGAAAATTATTCATCAAGTAAGCAAATAATTTACCTAATTATGTTCTTTTCTCAATTTTTGTTTTGATTTTATAAGAAGCATCTGCAACCTGTAATTTCTGCAAAGCTGAAGTTGCCAAATACCACGTTAGTTCATCCTCCTTGTTTCTAGAAAGTGTGTCTGTGCCTGCAGACAGACATATCCCTTCAGCAAGTAGGACTCCAAAACTTTTTTGGGAATCAGAGTTTACTTGTTGTTTTCGTTGTGTTGTTTTTGTTTTTTTTTCTTTAAACTCCAGTGCCATATGCTAGACTTAATTATTGGAAGAGATTCAGAGTGAGCAACTGCACTATGAAGGTATGCTGGCCCATTTTTGGTTTATGCTCTTTTCAAGATTCTGTAATTAATTTTCAGTTAATTATGAACCAGAATGACTTCATGAATTCTTTAGTTTCTTCCAGCATACGCTGTGATCAGATTTGTCGAGTCTCTCACTTCTGCACGTGACATTTTCGTTTGACTCCCACCTCGTGCTGCTGTTCCTTAGTTGTGTCTGTCCCCGTGGCAGCACGGGGGGTGGGAGTTGTGGTGAGATTCCCCCCCTACCCCAGTCCCACAGTGGTGCTCAGCATGGTTTCTTATGCCACCACCAGCTGCATATCCAGCAAGGCAGCTGGCGCCTCGCAGCAGCACCTGGGGTGCTGCATTGCAACCAGGGTGGCAAGGAGCCTCCTGGCTTCATTCCTGCTGTGTGCCGTGCTCTGTGCTGAAGCCCGGAGAAGGGAAATGCTTTGCATGGTGTGACTTGAGGGGACCCCCACCCACCACCCTCCCCTTGCATTGGCAGCTTAGTCCTTGCCCCTCTGATGTGACCTAGTGACCGAGCATCCCACCCTCTTCTGCTGCACGGTTGGAGAAGATCCCTCTTCTGCCGTACGATGTGCCATATGTGCTTAGGGCACAAAAAAGTGTTGGGAGGTCCGTACCGTGTAGGACTGCAATGCTTTCCTGCCTTGGCTGCCATACAGAACACTGCTGAGACATACAGGTACTGATCTCTCGCAACAGTGTAAGCTTGCTGAAGTACCCTTTGGGTATCAAAGGGAAATAAAATAATTTCACCTTGCAAATTACATAGTTCATCGCTCTGCCTGCAGAGACTGCCTGTGAAATCCGAGTCTTGCGTTTGCATATATTTACATATGTAAGACGCTTCTCGCACGCGATGCTGTGTGTGATTTGTAGTCTTCGCTTGTAGATATCCTTATTTTTTATACATTAAAATATTTCAATAATCTGAAAAATAGATTAAATGAGAGAATCAGTAATAAGATACAGTATTTCACCCTTTTGCCCAGCTTTCCGTTTTCTGTTTAATAACTCATGCTAGTAAGGATTTAAAATTGTGGTATTATTTTCAGTTGCTGCAGCTTATGTGGTTTATATTATCATTGTTCCTGTCTTTCTGAGAGAAAGAAAGTAATAGGGAGAAAAGGAAGAGAAAAAACCCACAAGTATTAGAAAACTGAAAACTAAGAAAAACTTAAATACAGCAAAAATATATCCTCTTGGTTTTCTTTAAAAATTTCTACCAACTTCTACTAACCAAAGTTTCCTGAATTTGAAGGAAAAAGAACCGTATGTGTAAGAAACTAAAGCAACTTCGGGTGCATGTATAGTTAACTTTTATTTTTCGTTTAAACTTCAACTGCAAAGTATTTTGAAATGCCCATTAACTCTAACTGCGTTTTTATTTGCAATTATCATGTTGCATTTTCTGCTGAGGGAATCTAGTAAATTTTTTTTTTAACTTGAACATACAGCTGGGTTTGTGTCAGTTCTTCTGAGAGACTTTTACCAATATACAGCAGTATATAAAAGTGGGGTTTTTGTGAGTTTTGTGAAGCAAAACCTCATTTTGTCAATTTTCTCGCATTTTAGCTGGACGATTTAGTTGTACCTACCACTGTCTAGGTTATCATTGGTATTGTTTCAAAGAACATTCAAATTTTTCTAGGTGCGATGATTTCAAAAATCATCTTGTGTTAGACAGAAGTCCATCAAGTTACGAGATTGTGTTAAAATCTGTGCTTTCTCTTAGCAGAGAAGTGAAGCACTGATTTGCCTGCTTTTATATGCATGTACAGTGTATTGAGCCCAAGCAAGCAGTGTAACCTTTAAGACATAGCCTGCAGCTGTGCTGCCTTGTGCTGTGATTTTGTTAGGTCTCCCACATTGTCTCATGGGTGTAGTCAGAAGAGGGATCAAGAGGCAAATTCATGTTGTTGCATGGAGTTCACATTGGTGACTCTTCTGAAGAGGACATCCTTCTGCCTGAGTAAGGGTCAGTAGTGCTCAAGGCGCTGCTGTTGCTGCACCACCGCCCCACACCTTGTGAATAGATTAAAAAAAAAAAAAAACCAAAAAAACAAAAAA